>BLKR01015294.1:0-55000 GCA_011170035.1 Teleogryllus occipitalis | reverse complement strand
ACATTCAGGGAATGAGTCGGAAATAATCCACCTGACATACCTCACAACCGCCTGTTATTAGGGATATGCAACTTCTCTCTGGCCTCACAGGATGCTGCGCTGTGGCAGGTGGGATTGCAAGGTCACATACGTGAGAAATGCATTCTACACTTCCTGGAAAAAAAAGTTTTAAGAATCTGTTTTCGCGTTTAATTATGAAAAATAAAGATCATAAAAGAAACTACTTCAGAAATGATCGACCAAACTCTAACGGACTTGTAACAATTTTTCCACTCAATTATACTGGAGTTGCGATCTAAAATGAATATTATCTAATGGAATTGCAATGGTGTGTATGCACGAAGACACCTTTAAACAATTCTAATTTAAGAACAATTATTGAGCCACCTCTCTTGATTTTATTGTATCCTTTTGTAACAGAGGCAATGTTAAAGTCGCTAGCAAAAGTGTGACGATTTTTGTAAAATTTCAAATTTTTCTGCGTGAAATCCCCTTTGCACAGCATTATCAATATGCAATACGCTGTTAAAATTAAGATTACGTCGACCTTGAATATTTGTTCGTTGTTTCTTTTTTGTAACTCCTGTTTCTTACCAATTTCCCATTGTGATATCAATTATTTCATTCTTGGGTCTTCCCTATAGTCAAAACATAGACACTATTAGATTAGAACACATTATTTCTTAACTCCCTAAATCTTCGGCGATTTTAGTAGTCGTAATATCCTCTGGAGTGCGAAATAGAGTAAATTGGATTGACAATCACGAAGATCTGATTCGGTGCGCTGTCTGGGAGCGCACTGGACGCCGGAGAGGGCAACCGACGGGCGACACATCAAAATTGCTGTATTATCTGGAATATCGAATGTCAATAAATGGAAACGTTCATCCCTGACAAATACGAGTTTTTTAATTGCCTGGCAATTGTGCAACGCAACAACCTAAGCACGAGTCGCCATTACAGTCGAAGGATGTTAAACGTGACACCTCTACTCGAAATGTACCATTTGCACCTAAATACATAACCCCATTTCTAACCCGTTTTGAACAAGAATTCCCAAAGCTTCCAAGCGGTTCTGTTGCTGATAGTAAGGGGATAGGTTTTGATTGATTGATTGATGTGTCCGGGCACGTCAACTGCTATGGTCATTTGTACTGCCAGTGTAGTGAGGGGTCCAGGGAAGTAGCGGTGTTCCTCCCTCATTGTAGGGGCTGACCTACACGTCGGTTGCGAGGAATTTCCTCTCCTTCAGCTTTCAGCGCCCCATCCGGACATGCTTTATGTTCCCGACTGATGTTCAGACATGTGTGGTAGCGTAGTGCATGTAAGCATAATTGTATCTAAGGTGTGAGGATAGGACAAGAGAAAGGAAAGATTGCGTGGGGCCCGGGGCCCGTTTGTTAGGGTGCTGCTCCGACATTTGCCCGGAGAAACCAAGGAAACCTGCCGAACAGAGCAACCGGCCGCTAGAATTCTCCTACAGACAGCGGCTGAACTCGCCCTAGTTATTAAGCTAGTGTCGAAAATCTTACATCTGTCGGGAATGGAACCTAGGATCTCCCAATCAGAGGCAATGAAGTGACATCAGGTGATGTCCTGAGTCACCTCCACCGGTAAGAGATCATGGAAATAAATTAATATGAGGACAACGTAGCAAAGTCAGCTAGTTTGAGTGAGACAATGAGTTGATAAGACATGTCTTTCTTACTAGGAATCAAAAATATTAATCGTTTCAAAAGTTTCTTTTTCACGACGTTTTTTGTCTTTACACTCATAAGAAATTGTGATAATCCGAGATATCACCTATTTTCTACATTAAAAATCATTTTAAATTATTATTTAAGAAAATGAATGTTTTATGATAATAATATTCTGTTGCCTAAACATATAATTCATAGTAGTATATACTGCACGACTGTAGGATACTGAGATATACAAAATTTTCTCTACATTAATATCTGGCAAAGATCTTAGCGTCCGGCTTGCTGGGTCAATGGGTCACGATATATTATAATCCTTATTACCTTTATAATGGATTATAGGATCCGCAGACTATACAGCGCAGCTGGGAATATGAAATAGAATGATTCTATTCCTAGTTCATTACTGTTTGGTTTGGATTGGATGTTATGCCTTTGATCAAGATATCTTTGAATTTACAGTTTTATACCGCGGTTAACTTATCTATTCTTCGTTGATGTCCCTCGTAGACTTCTCAGTCGAAATATCTTGCGAGCTTGCCGTAGTTCAAAGTCCCAAGAAATCCTCTTCTGCCCCTATCCAAGCTGGTCTCAAACTATCAAAATTATCAGTCCCGATTACGTCCTATGACATAGTCCCGAAATCTATTACTCGATTACCACTCCCGACAAAGTCCCAATTTATGCATCAATATTACTTCCACATGCAATATCTGCAATACTGTCCTGTCCTTAAAATTTCACGATCTGATAACCCGATTCTGACTATCTGTATTATACTCGTTCCCTCTCACGAACCTACGATCAGTTCAGAAACGCGATGCCGGTCAGAATGAAATCTTCCTGCATGATTCACCCTCGAAGACTTCGTATTAAACTACCTTCCTCTTTTTTCATAACATTTGACCGTCCTCTCACCCAGCCAATCCATACATTGGTTATAGTTTGGTGTAGCTGACCTTTTGATCGTCTAAACTTCTTCGCCCAATCCCAAATTTTCTACTTTCGGCATCCAGCCACCTCTTAATGCATTTACAAAAAACAAAAACTACATTGTTTATTCACGGTTGTTGCTAAGCCCTTGCTCTCGTGATATTTCCTAATGCATGTTCCACCATATAGTCTACAAATAAATGTTAGTTTATTTTCATGTGACATATCGGTATGTCACAATACAGACATTTTAATTGGTATAGTTATTATTGTTTTTAATAATATTATTAACATGAAAAGTTATAAATTGTATAAATATAAATTTGCGTTTTGGTGAGGCGATCTAACCAAGTTCTTGAAATAAATCTTTAGTTACATATGCACAAAAAAGGAAGAAAAAGGAAGATAAATGGGACCTTTGTCTCGTTATACTTATACGTTATGCTTATCGCTGCCCCCAGATTTGGAAGCGGAAGAGGCGCCAAAGCTATTTGGGGCTGGCTGCAGGGGGAGCAGTCACATCCTTCCTTCCTCCTGAGTTTGGTTGGTTGTTAGAGATTCGGGGCACGTCAACTACTGAGGTCAATGGTACTGTAAGTGTAACGCATGTTTTTCATCGTGAAGTGGCGGTGATCTTCCCCCGCTGAATGGCGAGATCCGGGGCCGACCACCGTCGGCTAATGGGGTTTCCCCCTCCCAGATGTCTGCCATCAGCGGGGCACCGCCCCACTCCGGGACGAGCTCTAAGCTGCCGACCGATCTCCCGACATGTGTGGTAGTGTGGTGCTTGTTGGTGTGTGTGTGTGTGTAAGGGAAGAGGAAAGAACTAGGAAGAGGTAGGACAGGTAGCACGCGGTCTGTAGTCCGTTTGCTAGGGTACTGCTCTGGCATTCACCTGGTGTTGATCGGAGAAACCAAGGAAAACAACCGATCAGAACAGCCGGTCTCCAGAATTCTCCTCCAGACTGCGGCTGAATTCGACCTAGCTGACAAGCTAGTGTCGAAAACCTTGCCACTGTCGGGACACGAACCTAGGTTCTCCCGGTGAGAGGCACTGCAGTGACTTCAGTTGCACTGAGCTACCTCTCCGTTGCTTCTTTCCTCCTGGGAATAAGAGGGAGTGGCATGGAGATTTGCGACCTCCATGACTGTGATCTATAGGTTCGCCCTCGATGGTACTATAACCAGCTTTGGTGGCTCAGGGCATCAACTGATGCTATTGCATTTGTTCCTAGGATTCGATCCCCGATGGTGGAAGTATTTTCGATATAAGCTACAAAGCTAGGACGAATTCAGCCGCCACCTGGAGGAGAATTCTGGCGGTGGGCGCTCTGATCGGTAGTTTTTGGTGGTTCTCCGATCAACACCAGGCGAATGTCGGAGCAGTACCCCAGCAAACGGGTCACGGACCACACGCGATCTTTCCGTCCTCTTGCTTGTTATTCTCACCCTGTACCTACATACTGTGTGTACCGCACATGCTGGGTGACCAGTCAGAATCTAAGGCTCGTATTTATGAAGCTCTGCCAGCAGAGCTCTTAGAGGCCTGCCATTTAGGGGTTTGCTTGGAGGTCAAGGGGCGACTGCAATTGGCCGGGGGCCGTTCATAAATCTCAAAACCGAACACTGGCAGCCTGCTAGGCCTGGCAGGCCCCTGGCAGAGGTTTATGAATACGGCCTTTAGAGAGCTTGTCCCAGCTGGGGCGGTGCCCCGCGAGTGGGAGATATCTGATTGGGGAAATATCACAAGCCGACGGGTAACTCGCCGCAGAAATCTCGCCTTCCAGTGGGGGAAGAGCACTGCCACCTCCCGCGATAAAAACATGAACTACACTAACGGGACTAATAACTTTAGGAGTTAACGCGCCAGGAATCGCTAAGCAATCAATCAATCAATCGATGGTACTATATCTACGGATAAGAAAACGGAGTAAAATATATGTTATAAATATAAATGTTGTTTGATAATTTTTTTCCATAAAATATGAAAAAATACGCTTCGAAATCAAATGTCATATCTTTCTTTTTTGTTTTCATTGTGATTAAATGTGACATACATGTGGCTTACTTGTATAAAGGAAGCTTGATATCACTGAAGAGAGAAATACAAATGGAATGGTGATTGGAATGTGACTATGCCTTGTGATGATTTGCTTTGGACACCTACATCACTTCATCATAGTTTTCTTAATAGCCTTGTGGGTCGTTAGTTAAGCAGCGTTAAGTTGTATCAGTTTGTTATTTCCCTGTTCCCCATGCTGGAAAGCCAATGTAGCATTTCCTCTTTTAACGACAATAGCATTTCCTGTTTTGTAATCAGGACTATTTTCCGCTTGCTTTTTCCTTATTGAAAAAAACTTCGCAGAGTTCGGTCAGTTTTTTTCCACGGCAATTAAAAAATATTTGTCAATAAATATAAGTGCAAGAGATTGACACATATACATCACTATGGTCACAATACGCTTACAAATAGTGGAAATGAGATTTCTGAATAATAACCTTGTACTCTGTTCTTTTGATAACTGTGTATCAGTCTTATAGAGGGTATTTTCCTTAATGATGAAATCCACACAAAGATAAAGCGACGCAGTTCTATTGCACATTTTGGCGAAAATAACGTTTTGTTATGTTCCAACTTATATGTTGTCAGGTCTTGAATATATTACAACAATTTTCAGATCAGACTTAGAGAAGACTTCATATGAAAAAAACATTTATTTATTTATATATCGTCAGAAAACAGTAAAATCTCAGTGAAGTAAAGCGTGGTTAGCAACGTTGGAAAACAGAAAATATTCACTCCCGAGTATTAAAAACTTAATTACATCAGTAAAATATCTGCGAAGTAATTGGATTTTATTCTTCTGCTAACTCCTACCACAACCAGCGAAATAAGAGCACAACAATATCAACCAAGTCCGCAGGCTGCGTTTAATTCTGAAAATGCGGTCTCCTTTGCCTAGTTCCCAGACCCGGAACGCCTCGCCGGCATCCAGGGTTCATCATATCCAAACAAGGCCCTTCCATCGATCACTTCGGACTTCGCCGTCTTGCCTGAGAGTGCCTCCGTATCACAAAGACCGAATTTGACTCAAGAGGGAAAAGCGAGGGGCGGTTATGTCCTTTGCGCCGCACCTCGCCACCTCATACTGAAGTCAGATCAGAGTAGGCGGTCGTGCAAGGACTCTCGATCTTCAAATACATCAACTGACTTGGATAAGAACCCTGAGAGGCAAATCCATGCCTTTACTTCCTCTTGTATATACTATTATATACGGAGTTCATACTACGTAGAATTACTTAGCAGTTAGCAGTAGAAGTTAGCAGAACTATACAATCTAATTCTGATTCTTGTAATTGAAAGTATGTATAATGAATCCGAAATATGTATTACTTGGAAACCAGATCGAAAAGCGAAAGTGGACCAAGGCTTACGACAAGGATGCAGTCTTTCACCGATTCTGTTTGATATCTACATAGACGAAGCTCTTCGCGAGTGGAAGACCAGATTAAAATTGTATAGTTTAGACTTAACGAGAACAAAATTATGGACAATACTTTTTGCAGATGACGAAGCAATAATAGCAGAAGGCGAAGATATATTACAAAAAGCAACTCATGAACTGCAGCGGATAATGTCAGAATATAATCTGGAAATATCGGACACCAAAACGAAAGTGATGGCATTTCAAGGACGATACCCGGTACGCTAAAAAATTGTAGTAAATAATAAAACTGTAGAACAGATACAGCACTTCACATTCCTGGGAGCAGACATATCATTTTATGGCGAAATCGACATAAATAAGAAAATAGAACGATTCAATCAAATGAATGGTACCATAAGAAGAACACTCAGTTCAAAAGTGAGAAGAGACACTCTCATCAAAGTTTATAAAGTTATGTCAATACCAACTTGCTTATATGGGAGTGAAGTGTGGACAATGACAAAAAAAGATATCTCAAGACTGCAAGCAGCAGAAATGAGATTTCTTAGAGCGGTAGCGGGATATAGTCTCCTAGATAGACAAAGGAACACAAAAATTCGAAATGAGCTAAATGTAGAATGTCTCATAGAGAAAGTCACTAACTACAGACACTCTTGGCAAGAACATCTGTTGCGAATGAACAACGACCGCATTCCTAAACAAATGGCAAATTATCAACCAAGAGGAAAGAGAAACATAGGACGTCCAAGAATGCGTTGGAAGGACCAGTACTAAGCGGCGTAACAGGCATCATGCCTAAATACTTGAAGATAAGAAGAAGAAGAAGGAGAAGAAGAAGATACAATCTAATTAGTTCGTAGTTATTTTGCCGATGCAGTTAAGTTTTCTAATACTCGGGAGTGAATATTTCCAGTTTTCCAACGTTGCTAACTACGCTTTACAGGTACTTCACTGAGATTTGACTGTTTTATGATATAAATAAATAGTTACGAAGTGCTGCAAAAAACCTATGTCGAGATCTTGCCGGAAATACACGTTTTAGTCGTCCCTTATTTAAAAAAGCGTTTTTTTTCAAAACATTTGACTTTCAGTGAGTCTGTCTGTCCGCCTGCCTCTCCGTCTTCCGCCAGCCTCTCCGTCTGTCCGTTTGTCTGTCAGTCAGCCTGCCCGTCTGTCTGCCTGCCTTTCCGCCTGTCCGCCTGTTTGCCTGTCCGTCAACAACACTGGCCCCTAAACCATACACTGAATTATTCCCAAAATAGATATCCTTCGAATTTGAAGCGGATTTTAAAAACCTTTTGAGGGTTTCTATTAAAAACTAATTCAGAATTTCCTCAAAAATCAGTTCCAATTTTTTCTGAATATTATTGATACTAATATAACAAAGTACACTTAAGTGTGATTTTCATTAAAACCTCAGAATGATCGAAAATCATTAAAAAAATTTCAGCCCTTTTATGCAAATATATTATTGAAGCTAGAGATAGTTTTCTTATTGAAATTTTCTTCTTCAGTTTCTTTAAATTATGTTGTGTAGAATTTTTTGGAAAGGTATGAGTAGCACTTGCATACGTTAGCATCAAATCACAACAATGATCTAAAAGTACTTGTACTTATGCACTGAAACTTCGGAAGTAAACATTTCCGAAATTATAATAATTAAGTCTTAATTCTATGGAGTAAAGGGAATGTTCATTAAACACTTGGAATGTTCAAAAATACAAACTTGTATAACGATTTGAAACATCTCACATGTTAATATTTGCATTACAGAATCATTTTACAATTTAATTCATTTCTTGACACAAGTGCTCAAAATGATCTCTGTGTTTTCAAGTGTAAATATGATTACCTATTTTCCACGCAAATAACATGAGAGTCATTCGCCGTAGTATCTGACAGCTGTACGCTTTACAACGTCATCTGCTAATAAAGGTCCGGGATCGAACCCCAGTACCGGTACTTCTCCAATAATTTGTGAGATATATGCATAGGTGACAGTTTTGTTCAATCGTTTGAATTTTCAAGTAATAAAGGTATCGTAACCATGCGAAGAGATCGAGGATGTACTCATAGAAAATTTTAACATACAATTTGATTATACTATAAAAAAGCGTATTACAACACATTAAATTTACGCCCACAGCCTGGCCGTTTGCAAATTTATGAACATTTTTAGTTTTTTGACACTCGTTCAACGTTGTTGGGCCTCAGTTCGACCTTTATTGCAAAATGTTCTTGTTTTAGGTGCCGTTGTTCTCAGCATAGAAGTCCTCCCCTCCCCTTTCCTTTTGGGGCGTTTACTGTCAGGGGCCCCGTGCGAGAGAGGCAGGATCGAGCCCCCTCCACAGGGATTCGCACAGCGAGGTCATCACAGTTGTGCAAGCAGCCAGCCTTAGGGGGAACGCCCGAGATAACGGCTCCTTCGGCTAATTGTCGTCAAACGAATTTTGCAAAAAGTGTAATTTTTTACTTCCAAATGATCAGTGAAATCAATTAGGCACGTATTCTCGAACGCAAGCCTTGAATGGTCTACTATTGTTTCGCATTACCTTGGCTAAGACGTAATTTCTTACAAAAAATTTCTATTTTTTTTTCAAAATACTTATAATTTCGAACTTCTTCACTTTCGAAGTGTCAGAATCTGAGATCTGAGTGCACTTCAATGAGAGCACAAATTCCGAAGAAAATAGTCCGAGAGAACAAAATTAGTAGTAGTTAAATTTCAAGTAAAAGTATGTGTGTCTGGAAGGATGGCAAAAAAAGTGTATGTTTTTAAAACATTGGTATTTTCGACCAGAAACATCGATATATTAATATTGATGTTTTGTGTTCAATTTTTTCTTCACACCCGTATATTTTTCCAGAAACATTGGTTTTTAAAAAAATCTCATGATATTATTATTTATAAAAAATTTTTAAGAAACAATTTTTTGCGAATAGCTCAAAAAACAATCACTGGCATCTATCACGGATATGCCGAGACGGTCAGATTTCTTTATGGTTACTTTTTGTTTTTTTGGGGGAGGGGTAACCAGGATGTCTCATTTAATTGTAATTTTAACAAAATGTCTTTAATTTTTCATTGACAGATGTAAAGGGCAGAGGAAAAGACTCCTTCTTTACATTCTATAAAGATTACTTTTAATATTTTATTATTACGTGACCAAACAATAAAATATAACTCATTTAAGTACAATAATTAAAATGGAAATATCATGGGAAAAATCATTGTTTTATCATATTTAAAACATTGATGTTTTTATCGATGTTTTCATCGACTTCGAAAACTTTTTGGCGATGAATCGAAATATCGACGTATTGATGTTTGGGTCAAATTTGCCTTTACTATCTGTTCATTGCAACACCGTCACCTAGAATATATACGTTTTCTCCGCTCCACTGTCTACCTTCTCTTTCTCGGGTAATCGCGAGCTTCCTTACTGAATTTTTATTTCAAAGTGGGAAAGAAGTATCTATCAATAGTATTTGAACTATTGTAGGTTTGTCTAACCACCCTAAATTTTATTTCGGGGAAAACATGCCGTCACACATCCTGCTGGTCTGCAAATGTTTAGAAATGGATATCCATTTAAGAAGCTTTAACAATTTTGCACTTTGCGAAATAACGTTCCCACCACGTCCGCATTCAGCACCTGCCCAAGCCCTGTAGGCACTTCATTCGCTCGAAAAGTAATTGAACCGCCCAATGCACAAATGGTACTTGTTCACATTTTGGTTATTTTAATGTTATGATTGGTATACCTTGCCTTTAGCTTTATTTTTAACTGTGTAAAACGTTTTTTGTAGTATATTACGTTCAGATGCTGCAAACGTATCATAAAAAAGTTAAAAACTAAAATAATAATAATAATTATTGTTATTATTATTATCTATATATTTAAAAAAAGAAGGTATTCTGCCATGGCTTCGTTTAGAGCTTCTACTGAACCGATTGTAGTATTTTTTCCCTTTAAATGAAAGAATGTGATCCCTAGATGTGTTATCAGATATTGTTTGTGTTGATTCACCAACATTTACGGTGTAAATTAATTAATTAAATCATTCTTTAATAGTACGCTTATCAATAGTCAATTGTTTTCTTCCAAAGGATGGCTGTTTCAAAATCGATTATATGAAACGATAGATGCGAGTCCACGCTGCTTCATGCTGGCGCTGCTTGATGTTTTGTTTTGATTGTTGAGATTTGTTTACAATTCGCCAAGGTTTTGTTTCAGTGTGTTTTGCTCGGTTGCACTGAAGTAATGAAGTTGTTCACAGGTTAAGTCGAATTTCGAATCGTTGCCCACGCGCCCCAAAGGACGCAAACGTACATTACCTGGACGCAGGGAAAGAGAAAGTCAGCGTAGGTGTTGTGATAGTGAGGTCATTTCGTTTTCTGTTGGGTCGTTGTCTCTGAAATGTCAGTTTTGTTATGCTTTGTACTTCCCATGCGAGAGAAATTCTGAAAAAATAAAAAAAATAATAAAAAAATAAAAAATAAACAATAAAAAATAAAAAAATTAAAATCCAATAAAAAAGAAAAGAAAAAAAACGAGTTTACTCTGTGTTGCTTAAATGGGAAAATAGGTTTACCTTCGGACAATATTCCAAAAGTAATCAAATTTGTTTATAGGAGAGGATGACACATCAAAAAACTTTAGAAATACTATCCGTCAGTATAATAGTGCTCTTTCTTTTGCGTCATTTGGTGTATTATAATATATGAGTCATATTGCATTGCCACCTGGTCATGGGCCATACGTGTTCTAAATTTTGGGAACTCCACATCACTGAATATCTTCGCGATACCCTGAATATCTTTTGTTCTATTTTATTTATCGTGCTAAAAACTGCGTATGACGTGCTATGGGGAAAAGTGGATTGTGTGCACATTTTCAAAATTCTGTGATCCCTACACTAAGTCATATACTACTTAAATTTTTAATTTTTGAAAGGGAGAAAAAAAAACTCCCATGTAATAAAATCTATTTTCAAGGATAAACAAGCAATAAATTTTGAATTTTGAAAGGGAGAAAAAAAACAAAAAAACTCCCATGTAAAAAAATCTATTTTCAAGGGTAAATAAGCAATAAATTTTGAATTTTGCAAGGGAGAAAAAAAAAACAAAAAAAAACTTCCCATGTAATAAAATCTATTTTCAAAGATAAATAAGCAATAAATTTTGGCTCTTATTACTTCCTGCCTCGACAACATGGAAACGATGATTTGAATAATTGTATTTCCCACTGAATTCTAGAAGACGTGCACAGAAAATGAAGTTACATTTATGTCCAGAAGCAAAAACAAGGGGCCATCTCAGCATTTGCTCAATGGATCAGGGAAACTGGACGAAAAACCTGATCGAGATGGGGGTCATTGACCCGGAAGCTGTAGTACAATAGTTGTTACAGGTTGTTTTACTCATTTATACAGTCCAAATGGTAAATAATGCATTATGTATCATTGTTAAAATTAATGTTACTTTTCTTGTGATGCTCAGTATAGTCTCTAATTGTATAGAAACAGTTATGCAGCAGAAACGATTTCACTTGGGATTTAAACTTTTCTATTGAATTTAATCGTTTAATGTCATCTGGCAAAGTGTTGTAAAATAATGTACATGTATTGTATGTGAATTTTTTGTAATGAGCTGTTGATACTGTCACCTGATGAATATGATTTCTACGTCGAGTGTTATAGTAATAGACTTCGGCATTTTCTGAAAATATATTCCCGCCCTTAAGCAAGTCATTTTTTACAAAAACCACTGATTCGTAAATAAAAAGACACGGTAATGGTAGAATTCCTAGATTAATGAAGAGAGGCTTACATGAATCACGTGGGTGGGATTTGGTTATTATTCGTACAATTCGTTTTTGTAATCTAAAAGTCTGGGAGCTATAAGATGTATTTCCCCAGAATATTATGCCATATCTCAGCGGGAATGAACATTCGCGAAGTATACACAACGAGCAGTATGAAGGCTGACTGAATTTGCAAGAATTCTGAACGCGTAGCATAATGAACTTAATTTTGTGTTCAATTCATTTAAATGGACGTTCCATTTAAGGTTTGACTGAATTGAGAGACCTAAAAATTTTGCTGCCTTAACATCAGTCAATAGTACACCGTTCATTTTCAATGGAGCACAGAATTGTTTATTTGAAATGGAAAACTGCATTAAAACCGTTTTCTTTTCGTTTACTATTAATTTGTTATTTCGGAACCAATTTGAAACATCTGATATTGTACTATTTACGGTTTCTTTATTGCAAAGGATGTTCGTATCATCCGCAAAGAGAACCGTTCTTCCGTTTCGAATCGTCGAGGGCATATCGTTTACGTAAAGTAGGAACAGAATAGGCCTAAAATCGATCCTTGAGGAACTCCACATGCAATGGGCAAAGAGCGGAAAGGTGCGTACGTAATGTTCCATCATTCCAGTAAGGTATTTCAACTCTCTGAGATCGTTGTTTAAGGTACGAACATAACCAATCTAGAGCAATACCACGGATTCCATATGAAGGTAATTTGGAAAGTAAAATGTCATGATCAATGACGTCAAAAGCTTTTGAGAGATCTAAAAATAATCCAATAGGTGCCTCGTTTTGATCCAATGATGAGGCGACATCTTTAAGAAAAGAAAATATAGCTGTTTCCGTTGATTTTGATTTTCTAAATCCATGTTGGCAATCTGAAAGCGCGTCGTGTTTAGTGAGAAAGGTTTCCATTCGTACGTAAAAAAGTCTCTCTAATATTTTTGAAAAAACTGATAGAAGAGAAATGGGCCGATAATTTTGAATTTCATTTTTGTTGCCTTTTTGAAAAGCGGCTTAATTTTAGCTGTTTTGAAAATATCTGGAAACGTTCCAGTGCATAAAGATGCATTAAATATGTGAGTTAACGGGTGTATAATGGCATACGCACAAGTCTTTAACAAAGAATCCGGGAATTCATCTAAACCGGACGAATATTTATTTTTTAGTTTACTGATTATTTTGAGAATTTCATAGGAAGAAGTTTCGGAAACGAACATTGTGTCTAAAATTTTGGGTGAACTGTCTGTTTTTGAATTTTGTGGCTGAAAACCTTAGTGAGATCGGCAGCAATTCTCGAAAAGTATTGGTTAAAGAGATTAGCCACTGTTGCCGGATCGTTCACATTTATATCGTTATATTTTAAAACAACATTCTCTACGGGTTTTCTAGTTGATTTGGTAGTATTGTTTATTATATTCCAGATTGCTTTTGTTTTATTATTTGAGTTCAAAATATCCTGATCGTTTTTCATGATTTTAGCCTGCCTTATGACTTTTCGTAACAATGTTTTGTATTTTTTAAAGTAGATAAGGAAATCTTGAGATACGTCATGACGTTTAGAAATAAAGTAGAGAGTACGTTTATTTTTACACGATGTTCTAATTCCTTTTATATATCCTTCCTAATATCCAAACAATGCAACATATTGTGAACATTAGTCTGGGCACAGTATTTTACATTTATCTAGATCTCACCGTCAAATTTAGGCGGGTTCTCACTAGTTGTTGTTATATTATTATTATTATTATTATTATTATTATTATCTCTTTATTCACAGTTTCCTGGTATTGTACAATCACACAGATATCAATCAGAGCATGATTACATAATGATGTAGAAACACATACAATAGAACATTAAAACATATTACTATCAAATAAAATTATATAAAGGATACAAAATATCAAACAGACAATTATTACTTAATTATCAATCATAGAAAATTATTATATCATATTTTTACATGTTTTCATTATTATTATTATTATTATTATTATTATTATTATTTTCTCATCTTATTGGCACATTTGAATGAATTGCACAGATATACAAAATCAAAGCACAATACATCTATTTTTTAAAAAGAATTTATAATACATTGTTTCCCATGAATTTCCGCACTATCCTTGTTGTTGAAATAACATTTGCCTTCTGCATGGGTACAGGTCTTCATTCAAACCCAGTTGCCCAAATCATACTCCTAGGGATGACTCCGGTGCTTGAAACAATTATCGGGATAATGTTGATTCATTTCATATTCCCACTGTTTCTCAACGGGTTCAACAAGATTTGCATATTTACTGATTTTTTCAGTGTATTTGCTTTGAATGTTGCCAGTATTTGGGACAGAAACATTAATAAACATGACATGTTTCTCACACTTATTAATCACAACCAAATCCGGTCTGTTGTGAATCACTGTCTGGTCTGTTAAGATAGTTCTATCCCACTCTTCGTTCTCCAGAACACTCATAGGTTGGTACATAAAGTACGGTACCTTATCTTCAGTCAGAAGACATTTGATTTGATCCAACGCTTGATGTAAAATTTTGGCCACCGAATCATGTCACTGTTTATACTAGGTGCCTACCAAATGTGTACAACCCGAGGTAACATGGTGAATTGATTCCACTGTTGGACAACCATTACGACATAACTCATTCTGCATATTGCTATCTCTAACAATTCGCTTCAAATAGTTACGCGTTGAAATTACTTGATCCTGAATAGCCAACATAAATCCTTCAGTTTCTGGAAAGATCTGTCCTGATATAAGCCAGTAGTTCGATGCTTTCAAATCGACATTTTCTTGGCTCATCTCATGTGGATGTCTTCCATGAAGAGTTTTGGCCATCCATAAATCTCTCTTTTGGCCGTCATTGCATGAGAAGTCCGCAACATCCTGTCTCGACAGCTTTATCGGAGTATAGACATCTGCTTCGCAAATTTATTATTATTATTATTATTATTATTATTATTATTATTATTATTATTATTATTATTATTATTATTATACGTGTTCTTGCAAATCGCGTTTCCTATCTCGTGTAAAGTTGTTAAAATGTAATGTGTTGCCTTTCTGTATTGGGCGGTTCAATTAACGCATCCCCGTTGTCCCAGCTTAAAGTGTGCGGAAGCTTTACGCTATTTTATTGTAAATATTTATATCTCGAGCGCGCGTATTCTTAGAACCAGTTTTTTCATCTTACATGCTTTGTTTAGGGAAGAGATTTTTTCAAAAGTTGACTGAAAGATTCTTAGCACAAAAGTTGCCTCATTATATTATACATTAACACAAACAATGAATGTGCTACTTGAGCGACACTAGTTTCATGTGATCTTCGTGAGTATTCAGAGTTTAGGGATCTAGACTTCAAAGCCTATAACTCGAATCACATGAACATGTCGAAGACACTCATCACTAGCCTTTCGGACTCTGTGAATTCCAATTCATAATTTTATCAATTTTAATTATTCAAAGTCAAACTTTATGAAAGTGAGATAAATTTTGATAAGAATTATTGCAACACGTTGTAATAATCCATAGAATCCTCTTAGCTACTATCAACATCAGTCTGTAACTTTTTCCAGCATGAATAGTCAAATTTGCAGGAAAATTATAGTACAATGAAATAATTAAAAAGTTGATAAAACGTTGGATTTTCGAATAGTAACGTCTTATTACAATACATAATAGACTATGAAACTCGAAATAACTGCGTCTTTAATTATACTTCAATGCCGAATTGCAATAAAATGTTCTATTTCATAAACAGCTAGGCTACTAGAGCACGGAACAGATGGGGAGATTTCAGCGGTTCACTTAAGAAATGCTCTACGATCCAAACTTCTGTCTCGGGTACATTAATGAAATTGTCTTTCTCTGTGGATCCGAGAGCATGTTCGCAGAAATTTCGTCGACGTTTTGAATGGAGCAAGCTTGTAAACGGTTAATAAAAGCGTGCTCGGGAGGCCTGCAGTCAAATTTCTGGGCTACGAAGTCTCCGCCAATGGTAAGCGCCCTTTCTCCGACAGGCTTGAGACGTTGCAGAAATATCCACGGCCGGACACCGCTCCAGAAATATCCATGACCGGACAACCCCTGCTGATTCATGGAAGTAGGGAATAAACTTCTAGCGCATATTCCTTCCCAACGCTGGTAGAAATCAAATGCTTCTGCACGGCACCGTGAAAGCAACGTGCACTCAGCAACAGTTAGCAGGCTCCCATAACGACGTTGCTGGTCATCGTTACAATCAACAGACGCACAAATACCTTTGCGGTTGCGGTACCTCAGCGACAACGTTGCTTCTGCAGCATCGTCAGCCGCGAGATGCTATATAGGGTGCTTATAGGGTTTGAGTCCCGACGGTGGCGGATGATCGGCACAGACTAAATAGCTTGTTTTATGTCTCAGCGAATTCCAATACAGACTGGAGTATACTTCTAATGGCCGGCTGCTCTGATCGGTAGTTTTCCCTGGTTTCTTCGATCAACTTCAGGCGAATGTCGGGGCGTGTCCTGTAAAACGGGCCACGGACCGCGGACGAGTTTTGCTTTCTCCTTTTTATTCTCTTCTCTCCGTTACCTTTTGTTTTTTGTGAATTTATTTGTAAGTTGCGCCGACAGGGAAATTTGATTGTGATTCAATGGTGTCGAAATGCTGCTCAATGTGAAAGAGTATACCCGCTACAAAGTCGAAAATAATTTTGATAGCTACCTTTCTGAATACACGTGTTCGTAGAATGTGGAGAAAGGATAAGCAAAAATTTAGTCATTATCTTGAAACAATTAAAAAATTACAATTTCAACGAATATGCGAGTTGATTTTTTTCCTTTTTCTATAAAAATACTGCTATCTTTAACATATTAGCTTTTATATAATATATAGTTCAAATATATAATATATTTGTTAAAAAATAGACATGGAGTTTTTAGTATTAAAATGAGGGGTTTGGGAGGTGATAGCCTCCAAAATAAAAGTTTAAGTAGCTTGTGTTTGTGAAATTGAAGTTATTTTAAATAATTGAATTTATTGCGTTAACATCATGAACTTTACTAGTTATTTTTTTATTTCTTAATAATTTATTTAACTTCAGTTAAGAAAAAGTAAAATGTATGTACTTTTTCAGAAATAAGCAGATTTTTTAAAACTTTGATGAATCATTGATTTTTTTGTCGTGTTATATGGATGTTCTAGAACAGAGTCAGTGCGCTAATTTTAAGTATTACTGTAGTATTGGTAATACTATTACAATTTTATAATTTCAACGAATACGTGAGTTGATTTTTTCTTTTTTGATTTCTTACGATATTGATCATTTTATGACAAGTTGATTTTTTAGTATTAAAATAGGGGGTTTGGGGGGCGATAGTCCCCAATAATAAAAGTGTAAGTAAAATGAGTTTGTAAAATAGAATTTATTTTAAATAATTATATTTATTGCGGTAACATCATGAACTTTACTTCACGCGACTAATACGTGTAAATCCGCTGTAAGATATATATCTTACACCGTTGTATAAACAAGGATTCATTTCATAGAGCCGATTCTTCTCTAATGAACTGAATCGGTGAATCAAAGGAACCATGCCACCCCAACTCCGGATTTACCACACACACACACACACACACACACACACACACACACACACACACACACACACACACACACACACACACACACACACACACACACACACACACACACACACACACACACACACACACACACACACCACCACACACACACACACACACACACACACACACACACACAGACACACACACAGACACACACAGACACACACACACACAGACACACACACACAGACACACACACACAGACACACACAGACACACACAGACACACACAGACACACACAGACACACACGGACACACACAGACACACACAGACACACACAGACACACACAGACACACACAGACACACACAGACACACACAGACACACACAGACACACACAGACACACACAGAGACACACAGACACACACAGACACACACAGACACACACAGACACACACAGACACACACAGACACACACAGACACACACAGACACACACAGACACACACAGACACACACAGACACACACAGACACACACAGACACACACAGACACACACAGACACACACAGACACACAGACACACAGACACACAGACACACAGACACACAGACACACAGACACACAGACACAGACACACACACACTTATACGCTCTACACTTCTATAAATGTCGGATGTCCAGGCGAAAAGCTTAGGGATCGTCCATAAATTACGTAACGCTAAAGCAGGAGGGAGAAGATTTGAGAAAGCGTTACGCTGCGATACATGTGGGTAAGGGGGTTTAGTATAGTGTTACGTTATGCTGATAATTTTTCTTTTTCTTTTTTCAAAATATGCTGTAATAGTTCCTTTTATTCAGTCGTACTCTGAAACACAAATAAATTAAATTAAAAACATAATAAATTAATGAAATTATATTTTGTAAATAGTTACAATAAATAAAGATATATTTTTATCAGTGGTATATTGAACGAATGTTAGATTACGAAGAAAATATTTGAAACTGATCTAAAGTATATTCTAGAATGCAACTAAACTGAGTAGATTCTCGCTCACGCGTCCTCCGCGGCTGGTGCACTAGTCAGAAATTTTCTCGCCAATGCGTCCTTCCTTTATGTAAAAATTGTCCTCCAAACTTATTGTTAGGTGCAGTCAGCATCGCCAATTAATTATTCTCATTTTAATTATCAATACATTTAAGATACAACAATTTTATTTTAAATTGTTTTAATTGTTATATAACTTATTTTTACTTTTTGTAAATGGTAAGGGATTCGCAAGCGTTATGCAATTATGTACGGGGGAGAGGGGGAAACGCGTGTTTCATGGGGAGGAATTTGCGTTACGTAATTTATGGACGGGCCCTTACAGCTTATTCCGGCTAGCGCGGTGCCCGCAGGGTTGATTGATTGATTGTTATTGATTCCAGGGGGCGTCAACTTCTGATGTCATTAGTCCCGTAAGTGCAGTGTGTGTTTTTTCATCGGAAGTTGCGATGATCTGCCCGCGATGGATGGCAAGATCCGCCCCGACCTACCATAGGCTAGCTGAGTTTTCGCTCAACCAGGTATCTCCCACTAGCGGGGAACCGCCCCAATGAAGACAAGCTCTTATACACCGACCGGTCTCCCGACATGTGTGCTAGTGTTGTGTATATAAGTGTGTGTTTAAAAAAGGGAGTAAGAATAGGTCAAAGAAAAGAAAGGAAAGATCGTGCGCGGTCCGTGGCCCGTTTGTTAGGGTACTGCTCCGGCATTCTCCTGGTGCTGATTCGAGAAACCACTAAAAACTACCGATCATAGCTAGCCGCGGGATGCCGCTGTGTGTCCATGCCCTAAGGGAAGGGCACAATAACGACTGCCCAAGCGGGCAAAATCGTGTCCTCCCTTGTGTCTCGAGAAAATATATCTGCAAAATTTTAAGAACTGTGTTTCATTTATATTCACATTCAGAACTAAAGCAAATCAGAAAACGATCCAACAAATCATCAGATAAGTTGGGTTGATGTAATAAAGCGACGCACTTCAGGCGCTTCAGATGGACGGGCAGATGTTGAAATTGCCGACGAAAGAGCAAAGCGTGTAAAATCCTGCCGTTGTCCCTGAAAATGAGAGATTGGCCTCACAGCTAAAACTTTAATTATTTCAAATTGACACTTTCAAACTCTAGAAAATGATTCAAGGAACATTTCCCAGAATTTAAAAATTAAGTGTTTATTAATGTCTGATTACACTTATTAGTAAATAAATTGACATGTAATTAATGAAGTCAAAAAGTGCTAAAAGATCAGAAGCAGTTAGCAGAAACTAAAAAAAAAACACGAAGAGGCGTGGCAATAATATATATGCCATGTATTTCATAGATTTTAAATAAGTTGAAGAGAGCATATTCACTGCCGTTTGATATCTTAGTAGTGTTCTCTCGACTTTGCTCCCTCCTTCTTTAGTCAAATCGAGAGAAAGTAAACTAGTATCATTCAAAATTTTTATAAATAATAATATAATATAAAACTATTCAATTATATTCAGAATTACTATGATTACAAAATAGTTACATGGAAATATTACATTTACCATATGGTTGTGAAAGTAATCTCCCAATTATATTACTTAAAAAGACGTTAATCGCATTAATATACAGTATATGAGACTAAAAATAATCATCCGTCATTTCTGAAGAAAATAAGCGATAAAACCGACTTCTATCTCATGTTTGGGTCGTATTTTTCTCATCAGTATAATGTATCCTTGGAAAAAACAGTCCTGTAACCCTGTATAAAAGGCTGTTGATAAATACAAAAGAGTGTGACGTCAATAAGAGTCGAGTAGGTTTTAAAGTCATTACATATTGGTAAGTATTAACAATTTATTTATAGAATTAAGCCGATTACATCAGAGGAATATTATAATAGTTTACATATGGTTTCTGTAAAAGCGTGTAACACTGCAAGATAAATTCTACTGAAGGGTTTTAAATATAAATATATAAGTTCAATATTAATGTTTTTAATCATTTTACCCACAGACAATGAATTCTGGCAGAAAATACCACCTTACGATGACATTAGTATATGTGTTCATTGTCATGCAAATTCTGGTAACATCAATGGTAAGTGAAGTTATCGCAGACTGTTATCCAGCGGGAGCAGCGTACTTCAAACTCATCCTCCAGAGCCAAAGGAACGCCACAGGACACCGCAATGTCAAAGTAATGCAATCTCTTTATTCCTTTTGTGAGTGACTCTATGGTAATGTTTCTGTCGCAACATATTGACTACTGTCAAGGGAACACCATCAAGTGTTCATCGCGTATTAGCATGAACTGTATTTTAGTGATTTCTTCTCAAGTAGGCACCTAAAATGACATTCAAAGCCCTAACATTTTTTGTATTTCGAATAAAAATAATTTTTTAAATATCACATTTGTGATATAGGGCACATTTACCCTTTGACTCACTTTGGTTTATTATAATTAAAAGTCGATAATGAGGATGGGGACTCGTTGTTTGAAACGAATCTCTTTATATTCCTCCGTTACGTATGGGAGAAGAGAATGTATTGCAATTCTTAGCCGATAAACGGCGAATTTTGATCGGAAATTGCCAATTGTCGGGTCCTGTTAACGAAAAAAATGGATAAATCATATTGCTCTGTACCGTAAATGACTTTTTCTAAAACGTGGTGTAGACATTACGAATGTTTTGTGTGTCCATACCGAGAAATTGATTGATGACAAAACGTCCGTCCGTCTGTCCGCCATTCCACCTGTCCGTCTGTGGCCAACCTAGCGCCTGAACAGTTCAGCGGATTTTCTCCAAAATTAATTTTCTCCAATCGACATGATCGACTTCGAGGCTTTGGGCTTTGTATTAACGGATATTTTGATTTTTGAGGGTACTTTGATAAGGTTCAAAATCATTTTAAATATTTGTAAAAAATTACTCAAAATTGTTTATTAAACTTTGTCTTCGGATAAAGGAGGCTTAATAGAATACTGCTGGATTCATTCTGATTTGTCAAAAATTGGAAAATTTCCAATTACTTTAGACACCTTTCTATAACTAGTACATTGAAGATCATCTTAAAGACAGATGTTGAAATAAGGGAATGTTCTCTTTTCAAAAATATGAGTAGTTTAACCGTAATTTTGCGTGAGAAAATAGGACATTTTAAATTTTAAACACTTTTTTTCGTAAAGACTGCTCCAAATTTTTTCTTTAAATTTTCTCCTTGTATGGATCAAGGAATGGTAAAAAATATAGCGCTAGTCCAATTTTCGAAAATTGCAAAAAAGTAACATTACAAAACTAGAAAATTGATGATAACGATTTTTGCTTCAAATAAAGTCATGCAAAAAATCGTTTCTTTATGAAGGCATTGAACAATTTTTTAAAACGAGTCGGTTTTGCTTAATTAGTGTGAGAAATGTATCCAATTTCTGAGAAAAATAGTTTTCAAAAACCGCTCAAAATGTATTCCGTAAATTTTCTTCTCGTATGTAACAAATAACGTAAAAATATGGTGCTAGTCTCATTTCCGGGGATCTTCCTCTACTATAGAAAATAGCAAAACTTAACATTTCAAAACTAAAAAATTAAAGATAGAGAATTTTGCCTTAGAGAAAGTCATTTCCGAAAAATCAGGTCTTTGAAAAAGCTCTTATATAGTTTGTTGAAAAAAGGGGTAGTTTTCGCGTAATTTGGTCTTAAAATTAATGCAATTTATAAAGATATTTTTTTTAAAAACCTTTCCAAATTTTTTCTTCAATTTTCCCCCCACGAATTCCCCCAGAAGAAGGTACAATTAAAAAATGGCCTTGGTGTAATTTTCTTTGAACGCTCTCAATTTCCGAAAATTGAAAACTTAGAAATAATGTGAGAAAGTATGTGCTGTTTAACGCCGTTAAAGCAATTGATAGATCATAAAAAGGGGAGTTAGGTTGGTATCATTTGTTAATGTTTTGATATACGTTGAGTATTTACTTTTCGACATGGGATTTTAAGTTAATAGTCCTAGCTACTGTCTCCTTTGGGGAAGGTGGACTTCTCGGCGCCGAGACCGTTGTGGACGGGTAGGGAAGATTGTACCGAGACGGTATGGGAAGACTGCGAGAGGTTCTAAATATTATTCATGACCTTATTTCAAGATCTATCTTTCAACTACCGATTTCATGAAATAAAAGATCTTTCTCTTCAATACTGTAATACTGTAATGGTAGGAAAAAGGAGAAAATATTTTGAGCTTTTGCAGTTTTGGAAAAATTAGATATTACAAAGAAAACGACACCTGCGTAATTCTTTTAACGAACCTTGACGCTAATCAAGATCAGAGCTTTGAAAAAATTGGGTCTATTTTTGAGAAAAATTTCAAAATGTTGAGGCTTCATGTAAAGTACCCCGAACAATCATAATATCCGTTTATAACTCAGAAAGCTTTGAGTTCCTTTCAATCGATTGCGGAATACCAGTTCTGGAGAAAATAGGTTGAACAGGTTTGTGCTAGCGTTGCCTGCTGTGAGATGGCCTGACAGGTGGAGAGACAAGCCCTTTCCCTTCATTGACTTCACTCCTTCTTACGCAGTATAGAGAAAGTATTGTAATGCTGCATGGAAAAAAACTGCGAATTTCCAACAGAAAACTCATATTACCGGGCCCTGGTAACGAAAAAGTGGATAAAATCTTTCCCCTATAAATAGCATATTACTTTTTGTAGTCAGTATACATGATTTGTGGGTTCTTGATACCGAAAAATTGAATGACTACAAAACGTCTGTCTGTCTGTCCGCCTGTGCGTCCATCTCTCCGTCCAACCGTGGTCAACGCCAGCACCTAAATAGTTCAACCGATTTTCTTCAAAATTGATATTTGACCATCGGTCTGGCTTATGACGGGACCTCTTTAATTTGAAACATATTTTAATTCCGGAGGTGTTTATATGAAGCATTTTTTGAAATTAAAAAACAACTGGTAAATAATTCTAGCAGTTACAAATAATGCGAAAAAGTAAGCTCTGTTGTAGCACCACTAACTTTCCTATCAAAGACTCGTTATTCATGGATTCTGACTAAAAACCGTGATATATAAAGCATTTTACTATTTATACATGTTTATTCATTTCTATCGCTGATCTTCAGTAAACCATTAACCCCTAAATATTCGCGACTTTCTGAAAAACATCTGAAGTGAGAGGAATCGGAATGATGGTGCAGAACATTGACAAAAGGTTACAGATTGCACGTGATCTTTCCTCCCTCATTCTTGTCCTTTCTCCTTTTCCACATACACTTCCACTTACGCACACTACTCTACCGCACGCCTCAAGGCCCCAACTTCTCCTGCCTGGGGCGAGGTCCCTCTGGAGGAGTTCCAGAAGGGTGGGAACACCGGCACCTTCACTCTTACATAAACTACACTCACGGGACTAATACTGTTGACGCGCATGGAAATTCTAATCACCGAATCGCTCCAGGTGCACCTGCACAGCCGGGCCACACCTGGCAGCAGGGCTGACGACCTGGGCGGAGTGGAAGCGTGGCAGAGCGTCAAAAATTGCGATGGCGTAGAGATCTTCGACACCGTGGCCATCGTCACAGGTAAATGCTACTGAAATCTCTTCTAGCAGCTCAGGTACACACTCAGTAGACGATTTTTCGGTAAGTCAAATTCTGTTCCAGCACCACCAGCTCGGGTGCGGCTCCCTGACTACGAAGTGTTCCCGGGACTGGGCTACTACAAGTTCCACACGAAGCCTGTCACCTGGAGCGAGGCGTACTCCACCTGTGTGAGCGAAGGCTCTTATTTGCTGTTCCTGACGAGCGAGGCCGAAGCGCACGTGGTGAGGCAGTTCCTCAACAGAAAAGTGACGGTGGAGGCGCCCACGAGGGCTGGCTGGGCGTGGGCGGGTTTCCATGACCGCGGAGTGGAGGCGGACTACCGCACGGTGCTTGGTGAGTATTCTAGATCAACAGGAATCTCATTTGAATACTTTAGAATGTTTAAAAATAACTAGTTGAACCATTGAAGTGATTGTCAACTGAAGATATCCGTAGGTCAAGGATTTGAATGTAATGACATATTTGTGTATTTATAGTTACAATGAACTTTCTGTCAAATATTAAGAAATTAGGCTTTTTTAAGTAATTTGATATATATATTTGATACTTCATATTTTACCATATTTTCTGATTTATAACATTATTTTACTTTTTTAAGGAAAACGTATCCTAAAAATTCATTTGGAGCGCTAACGAAAAGTTAGATTTCTTGTATTCTTTTTGAACGTGTTCGAAAGTGTTTGGGGGCATAAAATTTGAAAGACCCTATTTCAATTAATGCTTTTTGTGGTTTTCTATGGTTGGGTCGTCGTTTATCTCTTAAATTATTTTCTGAAATTCATTGGGTTTTGTGGACGGGTAAACGGTCCTTATCCACTCGTGTAATCTACACGGTAGGTCTCTGTTAAGGATGGGTATTGCTGGGACCGCTCATTCTGGCCTGTTCTCGCCAGTGTTGGTATGATCGGAGGAGCGTGCCTCGTGCGTATTTTGTTTGTAGCTTCGGTGTATTTTATTGATGATTGTTAGTGATTCCGGGCGCGTCAGCTACTCTCAATTGACTTTTCGGTATGGAGGACCTTCAAAGCAGAGATTCTGGCTACACCGCGTGTTAGAGGAATTTGTTTCTTAATTTATCAACAATCAACTTTTTCTCTATCAGGGCCCGGCAATGAATTTTTTCTGCTGAAAATCTGTCGTATTTCGCGTAGCATTACGTAATATTCCGTATACTATTTATATTGGTTTAGTGGTGAGTTGTAGTTGACATTTACATAATTGAAATGATTGAAGGCGTTGTCATTGTCAACAATAGTACATTTCAACTATTTATATTACTCCGTACATACGTATGTATACGAGAAAGTAAAAATGTAAGAGTTACGAGTACATAAAAATGTCCATACATTGAAGAATCCATTGTGTGAGCAATTTCTTCCCAAATCCTAGTACTAGCATCTCAGTTTTGATGGTGTTTGTGCATTGTGCGAAATTAGCGGCCTCGAAAACACTTCGTTAATCCATCCATGATCACATGCCGGCAGGTTCAGATCGCAGGCAGTTCGCACGAAAAAACAAACAAATTGTTCCAAATCACGTTGCGCCGTGCCATGCCACGCCGCTTGGTATGTGCTCGTGGTCATAACCATACATGAAATTCTCGTGTCGCGCCACGTCGCATCGCGTCGTGTGTTCTGAGAAGAATGAAAATGACAAAATTGATCACATTTCTCCACTACAAAAATTTCAATTGTTTGGTATCCAACTTTATTCCTTCTTTTTCTGAGTAAAGTAATTGTCCCAGATTTGGACTTTCTAAAATACAAATACTTTTAAGGGCTGTGTTTGTATAATGCATATTTTCTGTTGCAGGAGATCCCTTAAATGAAACCGGTTACACGAAATGGGAACCCGGACAACCGAATAATACGCCTTGGGGCAATGAACCTGATCAGGATTGTGGATCGTTTAATAAGGATGCTTTGATTAACGACATGCCTTGTTTAGCAAAACTTCCTTTCATTTGTAAGCAGCAGATATAAGTTTACGTTTAATACCATGTGTGAAAACTATTTTAATTTTGGGAATGATAATATTATCATTCATAATACTATATAGTATCTATGAAACGTATCCACTGTTTTACAAAGACATACATTTATTGACAATTTTCACGACGTTGCATAACTTGATTGGTTACATAATCAGGTTACTAAAAATTACAAGAAATATAGAAATCGCTAACCATACCTACATGTCAAATTAGTTTAAAAAATTATCGCATATTAAAAATTATCACACAAGTAAAAACTTAATTACAAAGTTTAAACATTGTATTCACCTTAACAATAACTTTTTTATAAATAAAAAATTATATTTTAAAAAAGCTTTTTAATGATTAAATTTGAAATTTTAAACCAGTAAGTACGAAATAAAATTTAAAAAATGACACTCACCTGACAGAGAGAAACTGTTATCCCGTGGTGTTACACCAGTGAATTGCATTTAAACTGGTAAACCAGGTCGAGAACACTGAAAATTTCCGTATCAACTTAATATAGATGTGTTACTAAAAAACTAAAGTAGGCCTGAAAAATGGGCTAACGTCACAATGGCGTATGAATATGCAGTACTGATAAATTAACTATTCGAATTATATCAGTTTTCTCAATTTTGTACAAAACACTGTCATATTCATTAGAAAAAATATTCATCTCTACATTGATATTAAGTTTGATATGAAGGGTTTGAAATAAGACAGGGTAATCGCCTCACCTCGGTGTCCAAAATAACTGGATTCTCGCAATCAAATTCATGTAACAAATTGAATCTATGTCTGGATACAGAATTAAGGCGTGGAAAAGATTCTTTAATATATTTAAAATGCTCCTTCATTCGCTGTTTCACTGGGCGTTTAGTTTGTCCTATGCATGCTAATTTGCAATTTGAACAAGGTAAGTATATACTGCATTCTCTCGTTTCGAAAAATGTAACCTGGTCTTTCACGTTCTTTATCAGGCTCTGTTTATTAATTATGTATTGTATACTTTAATATACAGAGCCTGAAAAGGATGTGAAAGACCAGGTTTCGTTTATGGAATATATTTGTCACTGAATGATTGTCTTTAAAAACCAATGGGTATGTTTAATTCATACAAATATAACTGACAATCAGGAATATTTCTTCTGTTTTATCTCCAAGTTCTACTGATAATGTAGTACATCTGTAAAATCTTTCCGCAGTGGCACAGTGCCTGAGAGAGTGCTAGCAATAGAAATTATGTTGGTAGCACGAACGACAGCTTGTATCAAGCCAAAACGTAAATTGCGCAGTCCCCAAAATAATAACAGATGCTGGAAGCGTTGTCCCCATCTCTTGTTTTCCAGTGATCTGGTTGCTAATAACATAATAGTTATTTATGAATCAAGGGCGTTAAGTAGATGTTTTTGCCCCGAGTGCGACTTCTTAACCAGAGTGCCTCTGACCCAAAGGGTTGGAAGTCGCTTGAGGTACCAAAACCCCTAGTAACGCGCATACAAAACTTTCTGGTTTACTAGTTCGTTGCTGAATCAAATGAGATTTCGAAACATTTTATAAATTTTCTTGCTATTGAAAAGATGCCTTGTATTAGTCATGTTCAATATGACGTCAGATAAACAAAACAGAGTGTGTCTCTAATTACTATTGCATACTTGTTATTGGACAAATTTGTTCGTACATAATGAAAAAATATTGTGAAGTTCCTGAGGAAATTTTCGCAAAAGCTAACAAAACTACAGAGAGTGGTTTCCACTAAAATCTCGAGAAATATATGAAAATGTTTATGATGTAGTTGAGAGTTATATAACAGTGTGAATAACAGTGTAAATTGCGTTGATGAAACGATACTTTTAGGTCATTTGCTGCTATTACCGAAAGTTAGAATATGTCTTAACATCAAAAAATAACATTTCGAGGATGTTAGCCGATGTTCCTTACACATCTAATTACTATTACAGTTACTGCTACTCAAGAAGAATATACTATGCCTCTAAAAAAGGTGATACGTGACAGTGAAATGTGAGTGACTGATAGCAATGATAAATTAATGGGAACATGTCAAAATTGCAATTTTCATATCATTTAAGCAAAATAAGATTTATAAAGAGTTATTTTACTTCATTGAGCATTATGACATTTACTTATTGTATTTCCTTGCATCGTAACTTTCATAAATCGAAGTCATACAAATGTTGTACGTTTGTGTTGGTATTAGAGCGGGCCATAAAGTATTCAAAAGGCTCGCGGGCATAAGAATGAGAAAGGCCCGCAAGGGTATAAACAATACCGTTATGTGTTTTGGTTCAGGTCCGTAAACACACAGCAATGAACTAGTAAACCATAAAAGTAATTTTCAATAGGAGCTCTTGATTCGACTCGGTGCGGAGAGACTTTCTCGGCGAAATGTACTAGAACACGTTAATTATTAATCCAATCCCTTGGAATGCTCGCTACTTTCTTTTAAGCGTTCCTACCTCACATAATGGGAATATTTTTATTTATTTTTTTACCCATTTGAAGAGTTCTTTTCAGATTTTAATTATCTCTCTACCTGGATTATGAAACTATATGATTATCTGGAAAGAAATCCACTCAGAGTTTATTATTTCGGGATTACAGATAACACAAACACACTGCGTGCATAATAATACAATATGCATGGGCAACTTTTTCTGAGCTGATTGCTGAGCTTGAGAAAATCACGACGGAGATTGAGTTCAGTATTAAAAATTTGAACTAAAAAAAAATGTCGCTCACTGGATTGTTATATAAGTTTACGTGTGAATTAAATCTTATGTATTGCATTATTTATATACTGTGAAAGAAGAAAATAACAATAAAATAAAAAATACAAAAATAAGTGGTGATGCAACAGCCCTTGCTACCTTTCATTATTAGTAACGGTTAATTCATATTTTTTAAATTTTGTTTTCCTCCAAAATCAGTCAAAATTCTATGTGACGTACGGAGGAGAATGAAAATCTGCGCATGTTTTGACGAGAACCAAAATATGTTTCTCACTCTTTATCTGTTTAATGCTGAATTAGAGGTGCTACAGAATGGTAAAGAGCAAGGTATCGTAGCAAAGTTTTCTAATTTCCTTGGTGTGGACTGGATTTACGGTCTTGCCCCATCCTCTTCCCAGCAGCCATCTATCGCCACCCAAGCTATATTTTGTTGATATTTTCTCAACTTTCCGGTTTCGTAACAGTAGAACCAAATATTACTACATGAACATTACAGAAGAGTTAAACCTCGTCCTAAACAGTAATTTTCATTGAAAATTTTGAAACTGTTTTTAAGAAAATGGCGATTAAGCATTACTTTAAAAGCGAAATCTGAAGCTCTTTTTTACAGGAAACTATTGAGTTTTCGAAAAACTTCATTTGAAGCACTTCTACTCACAAATGCAATAATGTATCCAAATTGATGGAAATGTGCATATTAACGGCGTGAGAAATATTAAAAAAAATACATTAGTGTAATTTTTGAAAAAACAAAAGACCGAAATGAACTTTATGCCATCTTGAATAGTGCCATTATCCGTTGGAAAAGTTTGAAGAAAGAATTAGGACCAATTTTTGGGAAAATGGCGTTTGAGCGTTTCGGAATTTGTGGATCATTTTAACAGAAAACTGTTGAAATTTTGAGAAACTTTATGACATTACTTAAAGCACATGTACTCATACGTATCATAACGTGAAGAAATCGCCTCTAGTATAAAGAGCGTCTGCTCCTACTTTAATGTCTGGAGAAAATATACACTGGAAAATGACATGAACAATGTTTTTTTACAATAACATATAAAACTAAACCATCTCAGAAATCGAGCCAACAACACATCAAATAATGTTGGTGTTGTCGTAATAATTCGACTCAGCTCTTGCGCTGCAGATGAACGGCCCGACTGCTGATAATGAAGCAAAGCAAGAGCGTATGTTTGCGCAATTGACCCTGAAAAATGGAGATTATGCAAATGGCTCGTGGCTAATGGCTAAAACTTCGTTACTGTAATTGTTACTTTCAACCTCCAGAGGTCTATTCGATGCAAATAACTCACTGAAAATAAACAAATATACGTTAAAAACTGATTATATTAGATATTAAGTGTTAAATGACACGTGTTCAATTCTGTCAAAATATTTTATATCAAATTAAAAAATGTCAAATTTTTGGTTCAATGCTAATAATTCAAAAACTTAAAGGCACGAATAAAAAATTAATGACATGTTTACCATAACACTTTCTTATTTCGAAGAGGGTTTCTAATTTGACGTTTTAAGATATTTGTTGAAATATTCATATCATGCTCTAATGTAAATTCACTTTCCCCTCTTTTTTGACACTCAAAACTAGGAAAATTAAACTAGTATCATTCAAAATTATAATAAATAAAATAGATAATAATATAATACAAAAATATTCAATGAAATTTCATAATTACAATAACTACAGAAAAGTGTAATTGAATTATATTTTCCTTATGTTTTTGAAAATTATCTCCCAATTATTTTACTTAAGAAAAAGTGAATCGCGATAATCATTCTCTATATGAAACTAAAAAATAATCGTCATTAGCCATTTCTGAAGAAAACAGTGATAAGACAGAATTCTATCGCAAGTTTGTGTCATACATTTCTCTTCGTTGTAATGTACCCTGGGAAAACCCAGTCCTAAAAGCCTATATAATAGGCTGTTGCTAATTACAAAACAGTGTCTCGTCACGAAGAATATCCTAGCTTTTAAAATCACTACGTATTGGTAAGTATTAGCAATTCATAGAATTAAGACGATCATATCAGATAAACTTTATAGAACTTAACTTCTAGATTTTCCAAGATAGTTTATCACTGCAAGGTAAATTCCATTGAAGGGACTTAATTATAAATGTATAAACTCAATATTAATGTTCTCAATAATTTTATCCTCAGACAATGAACTCTGGGAGAAAATACCACCTTATGACGATATTTGTATATATATTCATTGTAATGGAAATTCTGGTGTCATCAATGATACGTGAGGTCACAGCAGACTGTCATGGAGAGGGAGCAGCATACTTCAAACTCATCCTCCAGAGCCAAAGGAACGCCACAGGACATCGCAATGTCAAAGTAATGCAGTCTCTTTATTCTTCTTGTTAGAGATCCATAGTTAATAATTCTGTCGGAACTTATAGACTACTAAAGAGCAGTGGTGTTACTAGAAATATGACGCCCAAAGCGAGTCTTTTCTAATGGACCTTCGTATTGGCCTTTCTGGCAACCGTGTTTGTTTCATAATTCATACGTTCAGTTTAGTAACGACAGTATTTTGGATAGCAACGAAATAACAATTTAACAAAAAATTAAAAGCAACAATATTTTATTATATTAAAATAAAATTTACTGATGTCATTGTTACCTTTCTTTAGTTTATTTTAAAATCTTTGGAAAACGTGAATGAATTAAAGAATGAACGTGAATGAATGAAATTAAACTACAGATACAATTATCAAATTAAACAAACTAAACTGACAGAAACTTTTTTATTCATTTCTTTTTGATTGATGTGTAATTTCATGGACAACTAATAAGCGATCAAAATCTCTCTTACAATTTTACATTGTAATAAAATTTACATATTTGATTACATAACAATATTTCATGACATTGTCTTTTAACAATTTAAAACGTCCCCAAATAAATAGCCTGTGACAGAAACCTTCTAAAGACTAAAAAAAGGGAATGACACTGAAATACAATATTCAAACGAAAGTAAACTGTCCGTTTTTCTGTCTTTGCATGTAGAAACTGATCAATTATTTAATTATAATTTGTTTTGTTTATTCTCTGTCTGCAAAAAGAAACGTGCAAAAGTTTCGCGAGAGCTAAACATAGTTTCAAAAAATTGTTCTTGAGCTTATTTAAATATATAATTTTGCAATACAGATTTCGTTAACAAAAAATATCTCTACCATCAACATTTTTGTTATTACCCCAAAAAAGTTTTAACCTATTGCAATTCTTCTTTTTGAGAAAATATCGTTTTAAAAATTGTTTTTGACGCGTTTCAAATTATGTGAAAATCACTCATATTTTCAGGAAATTGTACGTGACCTACCAAAGTTCCTTTTTTAAAGAACAGATTTCATAAAGAAAAATATCTCTAACTGCAATGGTGTAGTTGTGAGAAGACGCTGAAAGAAAGTTTAACCTTTTATATTTTCGGAAATTGAGAATGTTTAACGGTAGCGGACCTGCAACATTTTTACGAGCGTATACTTTCCTCTAGCTGAGAAAAAATAACCAAGACTATTTGAGCTTTTTTAAGAAAAGTCGAAAATATTGTCGATGATTTATGTAACTAAATGATCCAATTCAAGGTCACAGAGCAACGAGTTCGGCTGCGTCGATAGTGGAATATAAATTTTGGAGTCAAACCATCTGAACGGTTTAGGCGCAAGCATTGACCACAGACAGATACACAGAGGTTTTGACGAAATACATTTTTCGGTATCAAGGACCCACAAAACATGAACCCATACATATTCAGATATATACATTATTAGGGGAAGTTTACTTCGTATTGAAAAGAGATTTATCCGGCTTTCCTGTATCGTGGTCACACAATACTACACTTTTCGTCTGACGAGAAGTGTTGTCCACAAACGGACGGACAAGGTATTTTGTCGTTTAGCAATTTTTCGGTATCAAGAACTCACAAAAGTATATTCTAACTACACAACGTTAGAGAGGAAGTAATTCGCTGCATGTAGTGGTAAGATTTATTAACTTTCTCGGTATCAGGGACCTACAATATGACTTCTGTAACAAGAAACAACAAAAAAACAACACTTTCTGCGCAACATTACGCTTATTGTTACCTCGTAATTATGTAAGTACTAAGCGAGAAAGTAAAAATGGTATGCTACGTAACAGAAAATTGTAGATAAATAATAATAATAATAATAATAATAATAATAATAATAATAATAATAATAATAATAAAAATAATAAACGTCATTTTAAATTATTTAGGCGGTCAAAACTGCGGTTCCCCTGAAAGTGGCGTCCAGGGCACGTACACTAGCTGCCTTATCCTAGGTATGTCATTGCTGAGAACTACGGTACATACGAGTACTTTTCGATTTTGTTCAGATTTAAATTACGGTGGAATTCTACTATATTTTGATGTGACAACGACTCTGAAGAGGATTTCATTAGGGTTCCAGCCAGAGTTAGTCACAATAACTAACAAAGTTAATGACGAAAGTTAGTGATGAAATTCTACAATATTTTGAGGTGACAGCGATATGGCACTTCAGCTGCCACTAGAAAAATGGAAACGATATAACTCAAAATAACGCGAAAAATATTAATATTTGGAAAACGTGCATACAAAACAATTTAAAGATCTAATACTGAAAAATATCTTCCAATAAAAAGAAAGTTTTCCTTCGATGCTGAGGATGTAGGACAAGTTTGAAAGTAATGGAACTACGTCACCATGTGACTCAAAATTACGCAAAACGTACTAATATTTTCAAAAAGTTTATAAAATAATATACAGATAGAATCAAATAAAATAAAAGTCTTATTTTGAAGAATGTACCTCCAAAGAATGTGCCTTATAAAATATAATTGACTTAATATTGAAGAATAACAGATTCGAAAAAAATGAAGTTTTAGCAATTATCCAATTATTTCAATGGAAATTGAATCTCTGCCGTATTGAGCAAACATGGTTCTGTTTGAGCAGAAAATTTAAAGAAAATATTGGGGCATTTTGAGAAAATCTTGTCTATGTAATTTTCATATTGTCACTATTTCACTCAAAACTACACAACTATTATATTTTTTTAAAGAAATTGTCTACGATAATTATGTTCGCTATTGAAACATGCCCGACGTTGACTGGTGCCAATTTAAAATAAGCCCCGTCTTTCTCTTTAAAAAACAAGCCCCACTTGGAGGGACATTTTGAAACAGAATTATCACTGATACATGTAATTTGGGCGCCAGGAAAAGGTTACACTTGAAACCTAATGGTTCCTACGTAATTTAAATATCTCTCATTCCAAAGTTATGTTGTCCTAGCTCAGTTAATTGGGGTTCGAAGTTCATAATTGTTGCTATTTACTCTGCAACCAATTATTCAATCTGCCATCCATACGGAGTGGCGAGGAATATGAAAATCATATTAAAGTGCTGGATTGCACGAAACGAACAATGATAATCAGCTTTCTTTCAACTTAACAAATCGGAATTTATTATATTGATAATCAAAATGAATTCATCTTTGGTCATGACCAGTTTTCTCTATATTACAATAGTTACATAACCTTTTTATTTATTCGTGGGTCTTCGCGCGCTTTTCACTTCTTCGTTCGATGGCGCCCCGTAGAACCTTCTCCGTCGACGCAGCAGAATCTTGCTTCTGGATAAAGTCCTCGCCTAATATCCGTGTCTGATTCCAAATTCTCCCGGCGATACAATTATAATCCATGACTTCCCTCACTAACGTCTCGGGTGATCGCCTAGATACGTATTTTTCTTCTTACAAGAACGCTCTATCCTAATATAAGAAACGATAGTTAACATTATACAACTGTCAATTACAGTTTTTCCTCGATCTAGTAAAATATATCAAGAGCCGACCCGCTCATCACCGCGTTGCTCTAGCGAATGAATGTTCTTCTAAAAACTCGGAAGCATCCAAATTTTATATCTTTTTCTTTTGTCTCTCAAAACAATGCTTATATCACCTCTGCTCTGTCATTTCAACCCAACGAAAAATGATCCTTAACGATGGTTGTTTATTTGTCACATAGCGACCCCCTCGCGATCGTTTATTGACATCCCTATATTCTATGTCAAATCAAATGACATTTCCATGAAAATGGTTCGTCATTTTGGCATATGACACTACTGACTTCACTATTGATGTTGGCATTCATGTTGACTATTTCATGTTTGAAGAATAAATTCATTTCACAAAAAAACAAACAAAAAAACCCTCTTCAATAATGCAGCAGTAGTAGATGTGCATCGACAAGAAGTGGGTTCGTAGAGGGCTTTCGAAATTCACTCCACGCGACATATCTCAATCATAAGACTGCACCGATTTTCTAGACTAAAGAAGATCGAAGTTGTGAGCGCATCATCTTTAATTTACTTAAGGATCTGGGGTACCATGAAATTTTTGAATATCCATTAATACAGCTGCTTAATAGGAATAAGTGGATTTTTTGAATTAAAATTTTCGCTCTATTTTTTAGCATTTTACACAGACATTTTTTATATTTTTTATTATTAGAGGATATTTAAAAAAAAGTCAATTTACTGCCGATACTGCAAAGAATGTATTCTATACATTTTAATAAATTGTGGATAATAGGTTTTGAGAAAAGATATATTATTAAAAAAAGTACATTTTCGGTAGATGCCATTTTGAAAAATGTCTCTACATGCTCCTGCTATACTAGAACATTTCTGCACCATATTCTGAATCATATTTTTCTGTATCTTCTCTAAGTCTTATATAATGGTTTTTTTGTCTTATTTTTCATATCACATCATATCATAATATACGTTTATTTCTTTTTTAGTTATTTCATTGTTCATTTCCTTCAGAGCGTTCATCATGGAATATTCTGGCAGAATACACAATTGCTAAAGCACTTCAGTTCTGGCTATATTACAATAATTATATGTAAAACCTGCATCGTACTTGTATTTTCCTAATTTTAAAGAGACTATGGCTGCGAACACAGATTTGACAATTCTGGTCCAAACAACATTATTGAAAGATCCCTAAGGGTTGTGTGTCTTCCCGTGAAGACATTTTCTCAACAACACTATATATGCCATTATCCTAAAAATTGGCTTTATGGAGATCATCATTCTTGTAGAAAGCGAGTGCTTGTCACAAAACACTTCTCCTATGACCACAAGTTTTCGATATTTACACTACCTAGATTCGCCTTTCGGGAACTGGTAATGCGGAATACAGTCAGTATTAAAATAATTCTGACTCATCTTTTCCAAAAGCCAATGTTCCCTCTAATGGCCATTAATGGTTCCCTCTAATGGAGCATATATATTTTGAATGTTCTTAATTTCACTGTCAGTAAACTTCACTATTCTAGTAAGAGATATTTGATCTGAGAGTTTCTTGCTAATGTTTTCCAAAAATATTCTAGGAAGACACGTAAGCATACACTTCTGTGCATGTTCTATGCACTCAATTTTTTTCGATATTTTTAATCGCCTTTTTTTGTTTCCAACACTTTAAAACATTCCTTCGTATCCCCTTCACTCAAATACTCTGATTACATTCCACAGCACCACAAACAATCTGGCAAATACGGGTGTTACCCCCCACACCTGTATAACCAAAAATAGCTCTCTCATAGTTCATTTTACATTTATTCCCTTTTCTGTGTTCTTAATTTTTACTTTCTCGCCACTTCGTAAGAAGATGGCAAGAAAGTATTGTAAGGGACAGCGGCAAATATTCATCAGAAAAACTCTCGTTGCAAACGGTAACGAAAAAGTGGATAAATATTGTTATATATTGCAATACTAATGGCAAATGGCAATGTTATAAATTGCAATACTAATTGCAAAAACATGTCTGTCCGTTCGTCCGTCCGTCCGTCCGTCCTTCTGTCCGTCCTTCAGTTCGTCTGTCAGTCCGTCCGTCCGTCTTTCTGTCAGTCTGTCCGGCCACCCGTCAGTCCGTCTCAAATATTAGGAGGGAGGGACGCAAGGAATCATTCAGATGATTGCTATTCAGTTGTATACTCAAACTGAGCTAAATGATTTTGTCAGAGATTTGGGCTTAACAAAAGAGAAAGCTGAAATGCTTGGTTCCAGACTCAAGGAAAAGAACTTGTTAGCAGCCGGAACTTCAATTCATGTGTAAAGGAGAAGAGAATAGCAATTTGCTCATTTTTTCAAAGAACAACAGGATTTAGTATATTGCTCGAATATTGCCCGTCTCATGAATGAGTTCGGAATTGAATACAAAGAAGACAAATGGATGCTGTTTATCAATTCCTCTCAAATTTGTTTAAAATCAGTTCTATTAATCAATTTAACGCTTATGCATCATTACATATTGCTCATTCTGTAAACATGAAGGAAAGTTTCGAAAACCTCGTGTTGTTTTAGAGAAAATAAACTACTCCGCTCACGGAAGGATACGTGGTGACTTAAAAACAACAAGCATGCTTCTTGACCACGAAAGAGGTTTTACTATATTACAATATTTCCTATGCGAATGGACCAGGAAAGAGGTTTAACTAAATTACAATATTTCCTATGCAAATGGGTCACTTCATCAAGAGAGTCAGCAAATAGTGCTCAATATAAAAAGCTACATTAGAAGATTTAAAGAAAAAAGACAAAGAAAATACACAACAATGGACATGAAAAGCATTTTTAGAATGAATTGTGGGAATTCTGATTTGATGTTGTTGACATTCTTATGAGAAGAAATAAAAGAGGTCAGAGCAGAAATATGTTGACGAAGATGACTTCTTTTATTTCTTCTCAGTTTTAGAATGTACTGTTAAGAATATACAGCCATCCTCTATGAATAAAGTTGGTACTTTTAATTTTTTTTGCATATTTAGCATATTCTTCAGTATCTCACTACATCAAATTGTGACTAAATTGTGGGTGATGGAAACGAATAGCGTTCAGATGCGGATTCAGCATCCAAAATACTATAAAAATCAACTATCAAGATATAAAACTTTTTTTAAAAACCTTTTTTTAGCCTGTGTAACGTCTTACAGCGGTCCTATAAGAAAAAATAAATATATTTGCAAAGGACAATGTTTGAATTATTTATTTAGGCCTAAAACCACAACAAAACAGAACAAAACATAATTTGACTGGTTTCATGGTACTCTCCCATTCACACTTACACTTACACTTTCGTATACTACTCTAATAAGTATGTCGGGAGACCAGTCGGGATTAAGCTCTTGTCCTGTCTGGTGCGGGTCCCTCTCGAGGAGTTACCTGGGACTAACAACGACATGTGTTGGCGCGCCCGGAAATGCTAATCACCCAATCGCTCCAGGTGCACCTGCAAAGCCGGGCCACGCCTGGCAGCAGGGCAGACGACCTGGGCGGAGTGGAAGCGTCGCAAAGCGTGAGGAACTGTGATGGTGTGGAGATCTTCGACACCGTGGCCATCGTCACAGGTAAATGCTTCTGAAATCTCTTCTAGCAGCTTCTTACACATTCAGTAGGAAAGTTTTCGACCAGTCACTTATTTTTCGTTTTCGTTCCGGCGTTTCACGAAGGTTTGAAAAATGTTATAACAAAAAGAAAAAAAATCGTTATTTGAGAAAAAAATCGTGGTTTAAAAAATTAATGAAGAACATGTTTTCTCAAAATGAAGTATACGTACCGATTATTTTAAAATATTAGTTAAATAAGACGTATACTAATATATTCTTAGATAATACGCCTTTTTATTAATTTGTCTACTTTTACGTAGAAAAGTAGTAAAAAATATATTGGGTATAAAAAGGTAGGAGAAAACGACATTTTGCACACAGGAGCTTGTAAATGTTAACTGCATGTTGTACCAAAGTGCTTTGTGTTTGACAGCTAGGTCTACGCTGAGGCGGCGTGGCCGTGCTCTCCCTCCTTGCCAAGTGCACGCTTCAGGAGCTTTTGCAGTGAACCTAAGTGAATCATCAGGTCTACACTTCGACATATTTCACACCGGAACCTGTTCTTACGATATTTTTAATGAGGGGATATCATGATTTCAGATGGTATTGATATGTGGCGAAATGCTCAGCTAGAACGAGTTTGTCCCATTTATTTATTCGTTACATCCATTCGTTTATTCTGTTGGTAGCAACAAGGATAGGGATAGATATGTAGGCGGGGTCAATGGCAAAGCTGCTGCTATTAATTGGAAGCTGCTGCTATGAATCGCTAGGAAACCATTGACTGTGCCATCACGTGACACTTAAATATAGAGAACAAAGGAATTTGGTACTATGTATCAGCTCGTTCGATCACGAAATATATTCTTAATAATTGAATACTGAATGTTTCGATTTGGCTTTCTTTGGTTTTCGAATGTTGGCTTCAATTTCTCTTCACAGCGCCACCAGCTCGTGTGAGGCTCCCTGACTACGAAGTGTTCCCGGGACTGGGCTACTACAAGTTCCACACGAAGCCTGTCACCTGGAGCGAGGCGTACTCCACCTGTGTGAGCGAAGGCTCCTATTTGCTGTTCCTGACGAGCGAGGCCGAAGCGCACGTGGTGAGGCAGTTCCTCAACAGAAAAGTGACGGTGGAGGCGCCCACGTGGGCTGGCTGGGCGTGGGCGGGCTTCCATGACCGCGGAGTGGAGGCGGACTACCGCACGGTGCTTGGTGGGTATTCTATTCCAGCAGGACACATCGCCACCAATATACATGGAAAGCTTAAAAATGAGTAGTTGAACCATTGAATAAGTCAACTGAAGATTTCTGTAAGGCTAGGATTTGTATGTAATTATATTTTTTTCTTTAGTTACTATCAACCTTTTGTTGTATATTTACGAATTAGGGTTTTTAAAAGTATTTGAAATATATTTCATCCTTCAAATTTTTTTATATTTAATGGTAAAGTATTTATTACATATAAGGGTAATTTTACGTGAAATTGGCCAAAAAAATGACCCCTTCCGATTTGTTAACATATTTTTTGACTTGATCAATGTGATGTAAAGAAGCTAGAAGAATCGTTTTACTACATATGTTTGACTTTTGACGTTGATTTTATTTACATCCAAAATTAGTAAAATTTCTGAGCATTTTGGATATAATGCAATTTGGTTACGAACTTCCGAAAAAATTGAAATCTCACGTTACAAAATCCATTCTAATACAAAATGTTTCTCCTAATAGTACGTAGTTCAAAGAAAAGTTTTTTTCCATTGAGCCTCGTATCATTTGCATTTTATACCAAAGTTTTTACTCCAGAATTGAAAAGTGCAGTTTTTATCAAACTTAAATTCCCCCAAATTCGTGATCTTAGATTTTCCAGTTTGTTGATCCAAAATTCTTCAAACGTCTACAAAATTTAAATTTTCTCACAAAAAAAAAAAAAGAATTCGCGTGTGAAACTGGTAACTTCAAAAGTTACGGGTGTTTTAAGTCAAAATTGGTTTTTCTTCAAATAATCCATTTTTGAATAGTGTACGTATTTTTCATAAAGCGTAAGAATCTACATTTGTAGATTAAAATTTCTGTTTATTAGTTGGCGTAACAATATTGCTAATTATAAATTCTATAAATGTTACCTTAATTGTTACATAATTGTTGTATAAAAGTTACGTTAATTTGTTAATGTTTTTAACTTAAAAATTCATGTTAATCTAACATTTTAATCACAGTTAACGTTCTGATACTTCAAATTGCGATCAATGCGTACAATATTTTCTACGTTCTCCTTACGATATATATAAACACGTTAGATATACGAAAATTAATACAAAAGTAAATGAAACTAATGAAACTATTTTGTTGATAAAACAGATCGACGCTTTACCTAAACTAACCCATGTGTTTAACGGTAACATGCATTTTTGAAAGCAGGTTTGAATGAATGACAGACGTAAACAAAATCCACCTGGAAGGCTGACTGTATATATGTGTATAAATTAATTAAAGAAAAATTTACATATGCAAAAAATTCACTTGCAGCATGTCGACACTAAAAAAAGGTAGATTGCTGTAACTTTCTTGAATTTATTTATTTATTTATTTTTTATTTATTTTACGTCAAAAAACAGTTAAAAACTGCGTATGACGTGCAATGGGGAAAAGTGAATTGTGTGCATATTTTCAAAATTCTGTGATCCCTACACTAAGTCATATACTACTTAAATTTTGAATTTTGAATTTTGAATTTTGAAAGGGAGAAAAAAAACTCCTATGTAATAAAATCTATTTTCAAGGATAAATAAGCAATAAATTTTGGCTCTTATTACTTCCTGCCGCGACAACATGGAAACGATAATTTGAATAATTGTATTCCCCACTGAATTCTAGAAGACGTGCACAGAAAATGAAGTTACATTTATGTCCAGAAGCAAAACAAGGGCCATCTCAGCATTTGCTCAATGGATCAGGGAAACTGGACGAAAAACCTGATCGAGATGGGGATCATTGACCCCGGAAGCTGTGTTACAATAGTTGTTACAGGTTCTTTATACTCATTTATACAGTCCAAATGGTAATTAATGCATTATGTATCATTGTTAAAATTAATGTTACTTTTCTTGTGATGCTCAGTATAGTCTCTAATTGTATAGAAACAGTTATGCAGCAGAAACGATTTCACTCGGGATTTAAACTTTTCTATTGAATTTAATCGTTTAATGTCATCTGGCAAAGTGTTGTAAAATAATGTACATGTATTGTATGTGAATTTTTGTAATGAGCTGTTGATACTGTCACCTGATGAATATGATTTCTACGTCGAGTGTTATAGTAATAGACTTCGGCATTTTCTGAAAATATATTCCCGCCCTTAAGCAAGTCATTTTTTACAAAAACCACTGATTCGTAAATAAAAAGACACGGTAATGGTAGAATTCCTAAATTAATGAAGAGAGGCTTACATGAATCACGTGGGTGGGATTTGGTTATTATTCGTACAATTCGTTTTTGTAATCTAAACGTCTGGGAGCTATAAGATGTATTTCCCCAGAATATTATGCCATATCTCAGGCGGGAATGAACATTCGCGAAGTATACACAACGAGCAGTATGAAGGCTGACTGAATTTGCAAGAATTCTGAACGCGTAGCATAATGAACTTAATTTTGTGTTCAATTCATTTAAATGGACGTTCCATTTAAGGTTTCACTGAATTGAGAGACCTAAAAATTTTGTTGCCTTAACATCAGTCAATGGTACACTGTTCATTTTCAATGGAGCACAGAATTGTTTATTTGAAATGGAAAACTGCATTAAAACCGTTTTCTTTTCGTTTACTATTAATTTGTTATTTCGGAACCAATTTGAAACATCTGATATTGTACTATTTACGGTTTATTTATTGCAAAGGATGTTCGTATCATCCGCAAAGAGAACCGTTCTTCCGTTTCGAATCGTCGAGGGCATATCGTTTACGTAAAGTAGGAACAGAATAGGGCCTAAAATCGATCCTTGAGGAACTCCACATGCAACAGGCAAAGAGTCGCAAAGGTGCGTACGTAAAGTTCCATCGTTCCAGTAAGGTATTTCAACTTTCTGAGATCGTTGTTTAAGGTACGAACATAACCAATCTAGAGCAATACCACGGATTCCATATGAAGGTAATTTTGAAAGTAAAATGTCATGATCAATGATGTCAAAAGCTTTTGAGAGATCTAAAAATAATCCAATAGGTGCCTCGTTTTGATCTAATGATGAGGCGACATCTTTAAGAAAAGAAAATATAGCTGTTTCCGTTGATTTTGATTTTCTAAATCCATGTTGGCAATCTGAAAGCGCGTCGTGTTTAGTGAGAAAGGTTTCCATTCGTACGTAAAAAAGTCTCTCTAATATTTTTGAAAAAACTGATAGAAGAGAAATGGGCCGATAATTTTGAATTTCATTTTTGTTGCCTTTTTTGAAGAGCGGCTTAATTTTAGCTGTTTTGAAAATATCTGAAAACGTTCCAGTGCATAAAGATGCATTAAATATGTGAGTTAACGGGTGTATAATGGCATACGCACAAGTCTTTAACAAAGAATCTGGGAATTCATCTAAACCGGACGAATATTTATTTTTTAGTTTACTGATTATTTTGAGAACTTCATAGGAAGAAGTTTCGGAAAGGAACATTTTGTCTAAAATTTTGGGTGAACTGTCTGTTTTTGAATTTTGTGGCTGAAGACCCTGAGTGAGATCGGCAGCAATTCTCGAAAAGTATTGGTTAAAGAGACTAGCCACTGTTGCCGGATCGTTTACATTTATATCGTTATATTTTAAAACAACATTCTCTATGGGTTTTCTAGTTGATTTGATAGTATTTTTTATTATATTCCACATTGCTTTTGTTTTATTATTTGAGTTCAAAATATCCTGATCGTGTTTCATGATTTTAGCCTGCCTAATGACTTTTCGTAACAATGTTTTGTATTTTTTAAAGTAGATAAGGAAATCTTGAGATACGTCATGACGTTGAGAAATGAAAGAAAGAATTCGCTTGTTTTTACAAGATGTCCTAATTCCTTGTGTTATCCAAGAATTGAGATATTTAATTTTCGTTTTTGAAGAGGAAAGCAAGTGTTAAAATGAATTGAAAGAGTTGAAAAAAAGTAATTATATTTGTCGTTTGTATCAACAGTATTATAAACCACTTCCCATGACTCCTGCATCAAGTATTCAATGAATAATTTAATTTTACTTTTAGTAAACAATCTAGTGATACGTGTATTATTTATTGTGTCAGTGATCGCATTTCTTATAATGGTAAGAATTTGTGCATCGTGGTCACTGTATCCGAAATCTTTGGTTTCAACTTCATATCGAGTAGTAGTTTTGTTAATTATAATTTGATCAATTGCCTTCATCGAATGTGTATGTGTATGAATTTGTACGAATTTGTGTATTAATTTGTATGTATGTGTAAGTGTATTTGTATGTATTTGTGTAGTAATTTGTATTGTATGTATTTGTGTATTAATTTGTGTATGAATGTGTATGAATTTGTACGAATGTTTTCGGGGGCATACGATTGGAAATTCATCTTATTTCTGTTAATGACCAGTGAGATGTTGTGTGGTTGTGTCGTCGTTTACCGTTTAAATGTTTTTATGAAAGCAATTGTGTTGTGTGGTTAGGCAAACAAACGTTTTGGAAGGGAAACCTTAGTAACAAATGAAGGAATATTACTTCAAATTTTACCAATTGCCTGGATTGTTTTGGCGAGAGATAAGTTTACCAATGTTTGCCGCATTTACCTATTTTTGAGGATAAAGAAAATTTTGTGTGGGTAAACTCTTGTAATCGATGTGCCAACGACATGCTAAGTTTCGTAAAAAATCCTTTTTTGGTCATCGTGAATTTGACCCGAAACAAATTTTCGTTTCCTTCTTTCTTTTTTGTCAGTGAGTCGGGTTGCTGTCAGTGAGTCGGGTTGCTGTCAGTGAGTCGGGTGCTGTCGGGTTCTTTTCTAGTTATGCAATACATCTTCAATACATTAAAAATTAGTAAATTCAAATATTTAAAATTTATTTTTATTTTTTTCCTTGGTCATTGACGAATCTATAACTCGACGCCTCACCACAGGACGAATACTATTGAGTTGCACTTGTCTATATATTTGTCGAAGGCCTCAAAAGAAACATTTCTCACACTGCAAACTACAGAATGGGATCTTCATGGTCATTCTATTTCATTTTTGCTAATTGGCGCTTTTCGATATAACCCTCTCCCGCTCAGAGACGTGCAAAATCTGCAACTAAATGTGAATGAGAGAGAAAGAAAGAGAGAGAAAGAAAGAATGAGAAAGAAAGAGAGAGAGAGAGAGAGAGAGAGAGAGAGAGAGAGAGAAAGGCAGAGGGAAGGAGAAAGAGGAGGGGCAGATCAACGTCTGTCGGGTTCCGCTAGTTTAATATGTATATTTTCTGTTGCAGGAGATCCACTAAATGAAAGCGGCTACACGAAATGGCACCCCGGACAACCTGATAATAAGCCTTGGGGCAATGAACCTGATCAGGATTGTGGATCATTTAATAAGGATGCTTTGTTAAACGACTTGCCTTGTTTAGCAAAACTTCCTTTCATTTGCAAACAACCTATATAATTAGTTTAATTTCTTAGTTGTATGATGAGTTTAACTCTTATATGTACGAAAACTACATTATTTATTGAAACTTGTAATATCATAACACGTTCACTATTCATGCAACAATTGGAATGTTCGCTACTTTCGTAGCATTACTATTTAATTTTATGAAAATATTTTAATTGAACAAACATTTTAATTTTTTTACACGTTTGAATTACTCTACAGCCTAGATTATGAAAAATGTTGCTAGTTTTAAAAACTATGCTTATGTAGTAATGAAACCCACTGGGGATTTATAATGCAGATTACAAAAAACTCCAAAACCCTGCGTGAAATTTAATGCAATATGCATGGTAAAGTATTTCCGATTCAGGACATTGAGCTTAAGAGAGAGGAGGCAAAAGAGAGGGAGAGAGGTGGAAGAGAGAGAGAGAGAGAGAGAGAGAGAGAGAGAGAGAGAGAGAGAGAGAGAGAATCAATGACGGTGATCGAGTCCAGTATTAAAAATTTGAACTACTGAATGTATGTGATTTCCTAAAATGTTATGTATTGTTATGTGTATATTATAATTGAAGTTTTCTCGGTCGCATTTTATGTACATTGTGAATGAAAAAAAATAATAAAAATGAATTATAAATTACAGAACTAGTGGTAATATAACAGCACATTTTCTTTAATGATTAATAACAGCGAATTTCATTTTTTGACAATTTTTTCGCCAAAATACGTAAATAGCAAATCTTTAATGGCAAGCAGTCTCTTCCTTGGGGTCCTGGTGTCGTAAACAGTGATGAATTGAGTCTGAGAATCAGTCAGTATGCCCAGAAAGAGAATTGGAAGAATAACGCAAAGAAGAATTGACATTTTATCTTTCAAAATCGAAACTGTTACATTGTTTTAGATGTTTTCCAATTTTCTGTATATCTAAAACACAATAGACTTCTTTCGTATAACCGGAGGACGCAAAATGTTCTTTCAATTTAAACGCGCATTGGAAAATAGTATAAAGGATGTTTTCTATATATTTGTTGAAATTGAACTAAGATACGTATCAAATAAACCAGTTTGGAATCACAATGTTTCTTCTGTCTTTCAAGCAACGTTTTCGCTCTGAAATTATTTCGACTGCTTGTCGCAGGTGTGACTTCTTGTGGCCATCTTCGAGAGCCAAGGGCAGGAACACGACTGTTCAAGCGAAAAAAATTGTGTCCGCCCCTGTTTAAATGCAAAATTGCAAAATTACATGAACAGTGTTTATTTACATTCACATGCAAAATTAAATCAACTCAGAAAACGAGCTGACAAATCATTTGAAAATGTTGATGTTGACGTAATAGTGCGGCGCAGTTCAGGCTCTGCAGATAGACGGACGTATATTTCAACGAGGCCATTGCTTCTGTGCTTCTTGTTGCGTGAGTTTCTTGCTCAAACGACGTGCCTCTCAATTGACTGAATTTTTGTGTCGCGGATGCTACCTTCATCTGTTCGTCACCCTGTGCGGTGTATTGCTGCTGCACTTCCTCGAAAGTAGGCGCGGTGTCGTCCCCATCGAATCGTCAACGAGCGGTTGCTAATCACACCATCAACATTCTTTACGTGCGACCATAGCGGACAGGGCGCGGCGTAGGCCGTTGCAATGGAGTCTTCGCGGAGAAAGAGGGAGCGTGATCGTGGAGACGACGCCATGGATACCACTACTATGTCCGATGCTGTTCTGGTGAGTCAGATACCTTCTGGACCAACTTCCAAGTATGTGTCAACACGGCGCAACCACTCCCACTCTCCCGACACACAAACAAGAAATCCCGGACATCCTCATCAGCAGCTTATCGCACACTCATTCCTCTTCAAAGCAGATTCTCCCCGATTGCTCCAAAAGACAACGATCCCATTCCTCACTGTTCCAAAGACACTCCGAAAACCCAGGACAAACTTAACGTCCAATCACATGCCTTAACTAACGTCCCTACTGCGAAGGCCAAACCAAACATAGGATAATTCAAATTCGAACTGGCCTCCTTATTTTGCGCTGACGACTTGACTAAAGACCTAATGGAAACGACTAACAAACAAATGACTGCTAAATGTATTAGACGTGACCTGTTAATTCAACCTCTGACAACCACAGCTGATAGTAAAATACGAGACCGCCTTGATCAAAACTCGACTCACCATGGCTAAAAACCATGGTTCTTCACCCACATCTCGTAACATTTTAACCGCGCGACTGAGGAGATCAGAGACAAAATCGTGATGAAAGGATTACCACGTGGATACGAACTGGATCGCATCAAGGACTCACTGACTAACCAACTCATTACCTTCTTTCACGTTTCCGAGATGAAAAAACGCAACGACGACGGACAATTACAGCCTCTCGGAATCTTTATAATTGAAGTTCCACGACATGACATTGCCGCGACTAACGAAAAGCAGGAATACATCGACTACTACAAAAGAAATATTGAAGACTACAAGACAAATTCCTCAGCGCCGAAACTATTTAAAACTTTACCACACGAAGACGTACTGTCGACGACCGACTGTGTGTGGCCACTCCACAGAAGCCACGTTTCAGAATCCTACCCAAAACTCTCCCAGAATCCTAAGTTTATCCCTAAGTGCAACAACTGTCAAACAAACCACCCCGCCTACGAACCCTCATGCTGCTACATCAACCCAAGCTCGACTCCAAAGACAAACCCACATCCAACGCCAAAACTCCGCTCAACCTCCTCCAACTTTCCACTCCCAATCGTTTCCATCTCTCCCCACTCCAACACAATCGTACGCCTCCGCCACTGTCCGAAAATACATTTCACATATTCCATACCAACTACCTCCTTTCTCATCTCTCGAATGCACAGCTATCCAAATAGATATCCCAACAACCCCAATAATCCTCATTTCAGTGTACAAGAAGCCTGCAATCCCATTACCCATATCCGACCTAAACATCCTTCTCAGCCTTCCATATCCCTTCATCCTAGCTGGCGACCTCAAAAGTATCAACCACCCGGAGATGCAGGACGAACAACAGAACAGGACTTATTCTAGAAGACTTTATTGTCAACCAACTAACGTCTTACTTAACAGCCCCCTGGATCCTACCCATTTACAACGACATTCCACACGACATCTTGACATAATAATCCTTCACTCCTCCCAACTCCAGGTTTCCACTCCCTATCCTAAATACTCCTCATACCACCCTCACATTGTCTTCTGTTCCACGTCTACAACACCTTACCTAACACCTAAACACCCTACTATACCAGATACAGACTGGAAATCCTACAAACAGATTCTCTCCAATAAAATCCAAATACCCTCCCAAATCCAATCCGCAGAAGAGATTGAAAATACAAGCCAGCGTCCCTCAGGGCGCTGTGCTTTCCCAATCCTTTTTTCCCTTTACTTCAACGACATCCCTTCAATCCCCGGTGTCAAAATACATCACATGTGAAAAATCACTGCAAAGACACATGGTATAATCAACACCCTGTATCGCTCCTAAGCAATCAATCCATTCTTCCTAAAAAAACAAATCCTCATATACTAATGCTAAATGCGATCTATCGACTATCCCACACGGATATACACCTCCCAAACTAACCTCAATCACATCACTAAAGTCGAAAATCGCATCATTCGCCTCATTTTCCGACCATCCCACTACCCCAGATATAAATACCTAAGATCCCAATACAATATCCCTCACATCCTAAATAGTATCCATCATTTTGCCAAATCCACTACCCAAAATTTTACCAATAACCCTATATCCCAAAACCTAATCATCCCGCACCAGCACATCCTAACAAATTCTCCCAGACAAAAAACACTCTCTAGATATTCTCCAACTTCTCCCTCCAATTACGTGCTGCTGTGTACGAATGACAAAAAAAGACAAAGATCGACGTCTCATCGACCAATGACGTAGAGGCAATTACAACACATAGGAAACGACAAAACTACCAAAACAGAACAAAACAAAAATTCCACCATCCCAAACTCCCCTTTACCAAAACCCAATCCCATCATTCATCCCCAACTAAATACCTTAAAAAACAACAAATATAAAAACTAAAGGAAACTAAAAAATACAAACTTTTTCACTAAATCCTTCTTTCCACTCCTATCCTATCCTTTTCCTTTCGCTCTGTCCATCGACCTACATACCTCCAAAAGAGAAGAAACCTACCATAAATTTAAAAAAACAACTTAAAACACCCTGAGTCCATGTACGGGGCAGTGGAGCAGTTATATACAAATCTACAAACCGAAAGGAAACACCTGATCTGAACAGTGCCCTAAAAGCACAGGTCGATCGAACGTGAAATAACTAGAACACGAGTTTAAACTGCTGGGGAAAGAGTAATGCCGGCGCTAAGTTCCTGCCATTGACAATAAAAAAGAGAGACTGGCCTCATGGCTCAACGTTAATCATTAAAATTTGACACTTTCAACCTCCAAAATTCTGTTCAATTAAAGCAATTCATTACTTACAATTAACATGTGTACATTATTGTCTGATTACTTTTATTATTGTGAGAATGCCTCGTGAACAACACAGTTGAAATATGCTGCATCTATGTAAACCATCGAAAGTTTCTGATTAAATGGTTCTCATTAAAATAGCCATTCCGAGCTTGAAACAAAGGGGCACACCATTTTTGGACCCCTTTTTCCATTGAACAATTATTTATTTACACATGATATATTTTACAGGTAAGTAAATAAAATACACTACAAAGATAATTAAATTATTACTTCAGTTATTGTATGTATGTATTTCGCATTTTGGGCCGATTGTCCGATTTTGCCGATTAGTTAACGGTATTATGCCTGGGCTTAGTTTATTCCGACGCTTGGAGGAGAGACATGTGGCGAACATGACGTATTCCCTTCACTGTAACCAGGAAACTCCGCTTGCCGGAGCTTTTTTCGTTACTCATCTACAGAAACTGAAACTATTTTAGAGGAAAGCTTTAACTATTTTTGCGTCGACCGGGAATCATACCACGGAAAGCTAATACGCTGCCCATGAGCGGGCCTAGGGCTTACATCAGTTATTACTAATAGTTCAGTCAAAAAATGTATCTGATACAAGAAAAAATTCCGGGAGTTTTTTCTCAAGTGTTCTATATGTTTTTGAGGGCGCTGAATTCGAATTTTATGTTTGCCACCTCAAAAAAGGTCGGCTTCACAAAGAAAATGAAAAAAAAACTAAACAAAATCGCCCTGTTTTTAGTATTTCGAATATATCTTCACAATTATACGATTTAGCGAAACAACTGTAATTTACAAAATTAAATCGATAAAATTTCTTACAATAGGAAAAATGAACTTTTTTCTGAAAAACGATTTAGGTGTTTGTGCGCGCTGAAAAACGGTTTTTGGGCCTCTGACCAAAGTGGGAGAAAAGTTCTTTCCAGTCATCCATCTCGCGGCGGCGTTCTAGTTTCACTTTTTCATGCTTGAAAACAACTAGGTGTATTCTTGAACATGCGTAGAATCGCACAAGGAAGTAATGCGAGTTTCAATTCAAGAATTGATTTTTGGAAATGAGGGTATATTTCTGGCCGTTCCGTCAACACCCACTATTCTCTCATATTATCTGGAGCAGGTGTGTATATAACGTACAAAAAATTCTAAATTTTTATTGGTTCGTTGGTGATACCGGGCACGTTAACTACTCAAGTCATTAGTTCCGTAGGTGTTATATATTTTTTTCATCGGAAGGTGGTGACGAACGTCTCTCCTTGACTGAGGATATCTGACGCCGACCTACCGTCAGCTAGCGGGTTTTCCCAAACAGGTATCTCCCACTATCGGGGAACCACCCCAGCCATGACAATCTCTACCGACCGGTCTCCTGGTAAGTGGGGTAGGGTAGTGCGTGTTAGTGTAAGGATAGAACAAGGAAGAGGAAGGAAAGATTGTGCACGGTCCGTTAGGGTACTGCCCCGGCATTCGCCTGGTGTTAATCGGAGAAACGACGAAAACCTACCCATCAGAGCAGCCGACCTCTAGAATTCTTCTCCATATAGAAACTGAATTCAACCTAGCTGACAAGCAAGTATCGAAAATCTTGCCACTGTTGGGATTCGAACTGAGGACCTCCCGATCAGAGACACTGTAGTGACATCAGTTGATCCACTGCGCCACCTCTCCCGGTCTAACATTTTATTGAAAACGGCATTTCTACAATTGATCCAATATGGCTCTAATGTATTTAATTATGTATTTAACGTCAAAACGAGTTTAAAACTGTTTATGACGTTGTATGGGGAGAAGTGTATTCTTTAAACGTTTCCTTAAATCCTGGGATACATAGCCTAACCTGTCTACAAGTTCAATTCAAATATACAGAGGAAAATGCGTTTTGACAGGAAAATATTTGCCTCCATGTAACAAAAGCTATTTGCAACGGCATATCCGCTACTGATTTAGGCCATTATCCCTCATTGTGCATCGTGAAGTGCCGTGCATTCGTGAACAAAAGCTATTTGCAACGGCATATCCGCTACTGATTTAGGCCATTATCCCTCATCGTGCATCGTGCATCGTGCATTCGTGAAGGAACCGAATTACTGTCGCGTGAATACATAGAACGATAATTTTTATTTATTTATTTATTTATTTTATTTTAAGAAAAAAATTACAATCTATTTTTTACAAAATAATAAGTAAATGTGATGTCTATTGTAGAATTATTATGTCAATGATTAGTAGTGAAGGTATCCCATCGGTACTCTTCATCTTCTTCTTCATACTATAACAAAACGCAATTATTATTATTTTAGGTTGACAGCAATTGGAATTGATAATTTGGTGGTGATAATGTTTCAGTTACTTCTTGAGTATCTGTAAGGGAGTTGTATGGGTGAGGTTCTGGTTAGACGATGGATATCTGCACTATTGTCAAGGAGGTTGAGGGCTAAGTGATTTGGATGGTTTTCAAGACGCTGGAGATAGTTTGAGCTGATTGATTCTATTCTTTCTAAGACAGTGGGCATTTTAAAGTCTTTGTGTAATGCTGCGTTTGTGATGAACCAAGGCGCTGCTGCGATCATTCTTAAGGTCTTGGACTGAAATCTCTGGATGATAGAGAAATTACTCTTGCTTGCTGTGCCCCAGATTTGGATGCCGTAGGTCCATATTGGAATCATTATGGATTTATAAAGCAGTAGTTTATTTTCCAGTGATAGTTTTGAGTGGTATCCTAGTATCCAGTATAGTTTTCTTACTTGAAGTTGTAGATGCTTTTTCTTGGCTAAAATGTGATTTTTCCATGTTAAACGTTTGTCTAGATGTATCCCTAAGTATTTTACACTTTCCATTTGTAATATTGGATTATTGTTGATGTGGACAGTAGGACATTTGTTTCTTCTCAGGGTAAAAGTTATGTGGACTGATTTGTTTTCATTGATTTTTATTTTCCATTTCTTGGCCCATTTTTCAATCATTGTAAGATGTTCTTGTAAATGTCTTGATGCGACATTTGGGTCGTCATCCGAAGCTAGTATGGCCCTATCATCTGCAAAAGTGGCTATGGTTGTTTTATCTGTTTCTGGTATATCTGTCGTATAGAGTTGGTACAGAATAGGGCCAAGAACACTACCTTGTGGTACTCTGGCCTTGATTGGATGGAATTCAGATAATTCATTTTGATATTTGATTTGGAAAGTGCGGTGGGATAGATAAGAACTGAAGATATTGATGAAGGGGTATGGTAGGAAATGTTTGAGTTTAAATAGGAGTCCATCGTGCCAGACTTTGTCAAACGCTTGGGCGATGTCTAGAAAGGCGGCTGAACAATATTTCTTTTCTTGGAAACAATTCTCAATGTAGCTGGTGATTCTATTAACTTGTTCGATGGTAGAATGCTGTAGTCTAAAGCCAAATTGATGGTCAGGGACTAGGTTATTGGTTGCTATGTGTGGACGTAGTCTTGATAGAAGAAGTTTCTCAAACACTTTGGATAGGATTGGAAGTATACTGATGGGAAGGTAAGAGGAGGGTTCATGTGGAGGTTTCCCAGGCTTGAGAAAAACTTGAATTTGGGCTACTTTCCATTGCTCCGGGTAGTGCCCTGTTCTTAGAATACTGTTGAATAGTGCAGTAATTATAGTCTTGCCTTTTCGTGGTAGTTCTTTGAGAAGAGGCGTTGTGATTAGGTCATAGCCAGGAGCTTTTTGCTTGATAAGGCGTTAATGGTTTTGGTAATTTCTCTGGGAGTAAAATGTGGAATTGGAAGCGTCATTTGGTTTGGGGAGTTCAGGTAATCCCGTATTTGTGGGTCTTGGTTTGTATTTGAAAAGGGATGAGTCTGGAATACATTAGCGAAGAATTTGGCAAAGGTAGATGCTTTCTCTGTGGGGTTTCTCGCCCAGCACATATTTTCATCCCTGATTGGAGGATTTGGTTTGGTCGGTTGTTTCAGCTTCCTGGTGACTTTAAATAGAGAGTAATTAGTATCTTCTGTTGGGGTGAGTCTGGTTATGAAATCTTGAAACCTGTTGCTGTTGAAATCTTTTAGGAGGCACCTTAGCTGCCTAGTTGCTCTGTTGTAGTTGGTACGGTCTGTAGGATATTTTGAAGCTTGCCAGATTCTTCTTAGTCTTCTTTTCTCAGCTATTTTGTTTAAAAGAAATTTTAGGTATTTCATGCTGCTCTGGGTGTAGTGGAGTTGCGGTGTGGCGAACCAAGCTGCTTCTTGAATATTTTGGGTTATATATTCAGTCACTTCATCTATATGATCTGCTGTTTTTAATGGTAATCGGATGTTTGTTTTCATTGATATCTGGCTTCTGTACGAGGCCCAGTTTGTCCTTCTGTTCGTTAGCGACACGGGAGAGGGGTGAAGGATAATTTTGCTACCAACGCACAGTGTGTAATTTTGGCAATCTAGGTGGACTTAATTCATAAACTACAAAAGTATGGATTGTTTACTGTTTTAGCTAACATATATTGAAACTAAATGATAATCCTCATATATGGAACAAGTTTTGTTAAAATATTTTGACTACAACTATTTTTTTTACAATAATAAAAAATCGCGCATTTCACGACTTGACACAGAAAAACGCCAATAAAACTTAAAATAATGTATATACAGTAAATAAATGTAACTAATTATTTTCAATATTAATTTTTAATATTTCAAGAAGAAAATAAAAATATAGATCAGCCACTATGGAAACAAATTAAAGAATTAGAGTAAAAGAGAACTATTACATGCTAGTGTATTTTCAGTCGCCATCCGATGAATCCTCGGATGAGGTAATGCCATGTACTTCTTCAGGGTCTTGTTGATCAATGTCTAGCAAATTAACAATTTCTTGATTGTATTTCTTCTCTTTTGGTTTTGGAGATCCCTGTAGACTTGCAATGTATGGATCCGATGTAATGAGAAGCCTGTTCATGAGATCAGTGTTTGTGTCTTTTCTTGATGTTTTCCTTGTAAATAGTTCCCTGAACTTCCTGTTGTCTTTATTTCTTGCTTCCGGAGCTTCTTCAGATAGCTGTCCAATAGGTAGAATGCAACTATCAACTATGTCGCTTCCGTGAAAGAGAATCTTATGTAGAGTTACAGGCATGCGATACCACTGGTAATGTTGGAGATGTAGGTCTCGTGTGTCATAAATAAATTTTTGAAAAGTATTGAAGTTGATTTTTTCACCACTGTTTAGGCATTCCAATATGATCCCAAAACGTTTTATTCTGTCCAGATTTATTCCAGTTATTTCCGAAGATATCTCGGGATTTCTGAAGAACTTTCGGGCAGTATTTCCATCATTAGTATTGCCAATTTGTGGTTTAGGCATATCGATCGACAGTCCCAACTCCTGCCGAAATTTATCTTGGATTTTGTTCTTTCATTGAGCTACTTTTTCTTTATTTTCAGTTCCTCTTACATGACTTGTTTGAATTTCCAGACGATACGAAATGTGCAGGAGACATTCAAATACCCTTACCCAGGAACGAAGAGGACATATTCCGAAGCAGAGATATTCTTTCTTCACTTTTTTTGTGCGTAGAGCTGTGGAAGAACACAATGAAACGGCATTGCAGACTTTGCCATCCACCATGCAAAAAATCATTTTTGGTGTAATGGAAATT
>BLKR01015293.1:0-85239 GCA_011170035.1 Teleogryllus occipitalis | reverse complement strand
AGGGATCCCAATTCTTTTGTTAATATTCTGTCTTCATAATTCACGTTTCTGTTGGGTAAATATATTACTTTATTCATGTTAAAAATGGATGACGATATTCATATTGTTTTGTGAAATTTTAAATTTAAAACACGTTTACAAATTCTCGTACAGATCAAAATACAACCAATTTCGCACAGAAGCATTGAGGAACAGATTTTTTAAACTACGTGCTAACATACGTTCCTAACGTGTTTTCAAATGTAAAAATTCAGGCAGACACATGGCGCGATCGCACATGATTTGTGATCGACGAGTGCAATAAGCTCACATAAGTCCCTCTCACTTTCTTCCCTACAATGAAGAAACCATCCTTGTGTTAAAGGGCCAAGCGGCGGCCACAGGCTTCCTGTGTCCAATGCCCTGTTGCCAAATCCTGAGCTGTTGCCACTTGCTCGGTTATCGCTTCCCAGCTAGGATAACAAAACTTACACTGCTGGCTTGAATAGCCGTTACAGCTTTCTTTCGGAAAATAAGGGTTTCAGTGCAGCAGATAATTAGTCGATTCTCGAAAATACTTAATTGAAAAAAGCACCTACCACTGACGCAGTTATTCACTTTCTATTCATCTGACTACCAATACAAACAATAGAAAAACCGGTCTTATTTTCTTGTTTTATTGGTAACGGTTACGTAACATATTACAACTATTACACTACTAACACTTCATTCTTCTAATAAACCTTAAGGAAACGACATAGACACGGCTGAGAGACAAAAAATATATAATTATTGAAAAGCAAAACGATATATAAAATTCCACGTCTACAACTGATTTCAAAGTCATTTGTCAGATACATACTCTAATGTACAGAATAAAAAATGAGTAGTGCATGCAAGGATTTGAACCCGAGATCTTCAGCACAAGAAGAAGCCACCCAACCAAATACGCTACGATATTGTCCTTGGGCAGGTTACTTATATAGTGTTTTGAATATTACAGTGTTCTTGATGCCAGAAAATTCTTTCGAAAAATCGCAGAAGCTACTGTTTATTTCAGACAAATTTCTAAATGAAACGTATTTTAAAATTTAGTATTTAAAACGATTGCATTTGGAAATAAATCTCCAGCATGTGTGTTGGTGGTGTTCGAAAACATATATATTGTCACCATATAACTCAAACTTTTGCGAAAAACACTCATATTTTAAGAAACGTGCACATGAGATGATTTGAAAGACTAATAATGAAGAGCAGATTACATTAAGAAAGAAATATGTATAATTATCTTTCGTCTAACGCAGTGTATTCTTCAGACAACGTTCACAGAAGTAACGAATAGTACACAGAAAACTGCCAGAATAGCAAACATTCGTATCATTTTGTCATTCAATAGATCTTCATTGTATTAATTGTAATAATTAATTAATTGTATTGTAATAATTTTTTCAAATATACAATTTGTCCGATTTGTTACACACGATTCAAGCAGAAAGCTTTAAGTTAAATTGACTATGCGCACGAATAATATGAAACAATTGAATATTTGTAATATTGAAAAATTAAAACTTTGTATGGAAAAAGACTTAAAATGTTTTTAAGTACACGTTGCAAAGGTTGCGATAGCTCAGTGGCATCGATACAGTTTTCCCTGTAACGTTACTGACCACGAGGCCCTAGAGTTAGAGTTCCGCCGTTGGCGGATGTTCGACTGTGATTACATATGTAGGTCGAAAAACTTTGGAGCCGTTTTGAAGAAAAGTTTGAAAATGCTCCCCAGGGGCTTCAACTAAATTACCCCAAAATTTAAAGAATTATTTTCAAAATCGCAGGGCCTCGATTCGGGCCAGATCGTTAATGGAAAATTAGTTTTGACAAAAATTCTACGAATAGTTTACACACTAGTGTTCACAGAGAAACACACAGACAGACCAGCGGACACATGGAAGGAGAGTCGGACGTTTTGATATAATAACAACACTCTCTTGGTAACTTAAGACCCCAAAACGTGTAATTCCATTAAATTCTCGACATCGATTTACTGCAACATTACATTCATACCTCTCTAAATATTACTTTTGTTACTCCGAATGTTTACGAGAAAGTAAAAATAAATATATAAATAAATACACTTTCACACACCACAGAGTAGGTTACATGCAAAAAAGAATAATTACAGAGCCCGAATTCTTGCCCGTCAGAATGCAGTTGTAATGTTATTACATAAACAGGGGGTCCCACCAACTATGGACCGCCTCCACAACTTCTAAACGGTTCAGAAAATCGAAATGAAGTGTTTACTGAATAATGCGGAATCATGGGGCAAGTAACGAGCCGTAGAGAAATCCTCTATAATATTTTTAATTTTCGAGAAATTTAATCATCTTCGATTTTTTAAATGGAACTATATATTTTTATCACCAGCAATGGATAGACCATGAAAAGAGGATTAAAATGATGTATCATTTGCTAATATTTTGATAGTAACTTAAGTATAAAATTAGGCTTTCTGACACGTGATTTTGAATTAAACGGGTAATCGTGTAGCAGATCTTGCAACTCTCGCTTTTAGGGAAGTTGGCCATCACGGCGTCTAGACTGTTGCGTCTTGACTGAGAGGGGTGGCAGTGGGGGATAAGAGGTATAACTACAGTAATTCTTGGTGATGGCACAGACATCACACTAAGAAATACCAATTTTGACCAATCACATTAAGAAATACCAATCAGAGTGGGAGACATTTTCCATTTATTTATTTGGATTTAACTTGCCTTCTACTAAAATTTCAAAACATGGATCGTTCCAAAGAACGATATAAAAAGTTGGTATAGTAAAGAAGATGTTAATAATAATAAATATCATTTTCAAACTGAACAAGAAGCCAACCACCGTCTCTTCGTTGGTAAATGTCATTTTTAATTAAAATGATCACTCGTCCACTTTGCAACCATACGACTGCTGTTCTTGAATGGAAAAGAAAACTGTACACTTCCGTCTTCTGCATTTTCAAGTTTGAGGCAGCACTTGGCGCTATGAAATGAGAAACTCCCTAATCAGAATGAGCAGTAGCGAATGCAGATATGCATTTTTGTTAAAGTTTGGTAGTTACACTGATAGAACTGTCAAGAGTATTTCAAGTTTTTTATTACTTTGTTCTTCTGGTAGTACGTGTTTAAATAGTAAGTTAAGTTACTGTGAATAATTAGAGAAAATGTCTACCTATCTATTATTTGATGAATTAATCAAGATATTACAATGAAAATCTTTAAGAATTCATTCGCTTCCCATATATTAAAGTGATAGCTTGTTTCTGCACTGAGTTCGAGTTTTGTAAATTTAGAAATGACCTTTATAATAATAATAATAATAATAATAATAATAATAATAATAATATTATTATTGTTATTAATATTGTTATTATTATTATTATTATTATTATTATTATTATTATCGTTTTCGCTACAATATTTTTTATTTCGTTCTTTTCGATTATCGTTGATTTGGAATTTCAGAAGAAGAAAAGTTCAACTCAGATCAACAACAGGGAAAAAATTCTCATTCAGTTCGTTAAAATTTGTGTTTGTTCATATGTTTTTCATGTCAAGATCATGAATTGCTGCAATTACACCTTCATCCTACACGGCCATCCCTCTTACACTCCTCTCTTCACAAAACAGTATCAACGTCGCGAAGGCCACCTTCCCCAAAACGGCGACTGTTGCAAAGGCTACCCGTTTACTTGAAAATCTGATGCCAAAAAATCTAACTTCATACTCGAATTAGTCTTAAAATACTAAGATATGATAAATCATTTTATTCCAATATTCATGATGATAACATTGCTGATGAAAAAATGTATAGTTCAATTTAAAAAATCAGAGATGATTAAATTTCTCGAAAACTAAAACTATTATAGAGAATTCCTCTACCAGCATGTTACCTGCCCCAAGATTTTGCATTGTTCAGCGAAAACTGCAACTCGATACCCTGAACCGTTTAGAAGTTATGGGGGTGGTCCATATTTGGTGGGACACCCGGTATCATATAAACAATAGAAACCCTATGTAACATGATCGATGATAAATGAAAGCGATTGCTGTATACTAAGCGAATGAATAGGGATGACTAAATACGTCTCGTAGTGGAAACCTCTAAATGTTTACTTTTCATAGAGTCAACTTCGGGTAGCTTAATTTTCTTAATTAAACCCCAAAATATCCAAGCAGTTATTTCAAATTAAATAAAACTATAATTTTATTGACAATAATACTAACCTGATATGACTTTCTACAATCAATTATAAGGAGATGTGAACTTCTTCATCCTAAATCGTTACTTTTAATTTTAACGATTATGTTAATGTTTGCTACTCAGAGACTCGGAGCACGCTCGAAAGAACACAATAAGTAAACGAAATTGAGGATATTATGATTATTATGTCGTAGTAGCTTCATTGTTGAAATGACGATTGATTCTTTCATATGAGATTTTCTGTGTTTCATGAAGATGACCTCGGCGTATACGTATTTCGAAGACGTGTAAACTTCAATGATTTTGACGCGATAAGCGATGACCTCAAACAATCCACTTAGATTCAGAGGGTAGTGTCAAAAATCATTGGCGTGTTAGTGTCGAATGGAAAAGAATGCGTCTAGGACTTGTCCTAAACTTGGAATAGTTGAATTTTAAAAACAAGTTTATTTGCAAACCTTGCACCTTCATTGAAATTTACTTAACTGCATACGTAAGTTCATATTCCTTCAATTACAAATGTCCATAAATAAACATATGTCAATACAATATTATAATAGTATTATTACTTTTTCGCATATTCCATGCTGATGCTATATGCTTCTAAAGGCAGCAGACTTACTGGTTAGAATGAAATTGTGAATGTTTTAACAATGTATTTCGTATTTGGAACGTGTGAATACTGAGGAGCCGGAAGCTTTAATGTCTATATTTATACGTGAAGACAATTAATGCAAAATTATTGTTTTCTTGTATATTTAATTTGAAAAAATTTCCACAATTTTATATGTAAAGAATTGGCTTCCTAAGAAGGTGGATAAAGGCTTTCTCGAGGGAAAGCGAGTGTTACGATTTACGCTTACAAGCTCAGCCTATTTCGCCTTGAAACGTGTGGAGGAAGGACGCAATTTTCACCGGGAGGTATTTCTGGAAGCCAATTGATCTTTCTTGCTCCCAAGTTGAAGATTTTTCGGTAGCCGACTCAGGTAGTATTTTAAAATTTATGCTGTAATTGTTAAACAAATGGAACTTAAAGTATTTAGAATAAAATGAAAAATTAGGGAGCTGAAAACCAGGAATATCTAACCAACGATAATTTTCGTGGCAATTAATGCAAGCGTTGTGGCCGCTTGTCCCCTCCACCCCGTTAGGAACTTCAAATGTATTTGCCGGAGAAACTAAGCGAGCCGTTGCAAAACGGCTTGTAGAAAAGCTTAACGTGGGAACTGCCAAAAAAATAGTTATCATGACATGCTAATTTCTTATAAACAATTACGTATCTCGAAAACGAAAGAAAGCGCTAATCGGATAGCGGAATTTTACATCTCGTTTAAAGGCAATTTTAAAAAAGCAATACGTTATTTTGTAAAGTTTAAAAATTTATAAACAATTTCCAAATTTTACAATTCTAAAGTGGGAAGGGTTCTCTGATGTCCCAGAACCAAAAACTGCGAATTAACAATTTTGCAACAATTAACAATTTTTATAAACAATTCCGAAATGTGCGCTATTCCTGCCGGGGAGTCTCCCCATATTGTCCCTGATTTGATGATAGCAAAATAACAATTTTGACATGAGATGCAAATTAATTGCTTAATATCTAGTTTAATTCTTACTTTAATGATAAATATACAGCTGGTCTTTGAATTTTACTTTCTTTTATTGAAATGATTCCCTAGAAGTCCTAACGATTCGAGAAAGACAGTATTTTGCATTTTTGCAAATGTAATATACATATGAACAATTGAAAATATGCAATTATAATCGTTTTTCTTATCGGAAAATTATGTAGTAAACTGGTCATTTGATAAAGTTCATAAATTGTGTTTGGACAAGAATATTGGAATTTAAATATCTATAAGAACGTAATTGTTGTAAAATTAGTGTTATTTTATCTGATATCAATGTAATTTCTTCAAAAAGAATTGTGTTAACAGTTCAGAATTGTATTAAGAGTTCATATATATTTCAATGAATTTACTTTCATGTTCATACAAGTGTTTCTTTCATGTATTTTTCATTTGAAAATACTTCCACATCTGAACTGGCGGCGCCCGTCATTTTGTACGACGTAATTTTGTTAGGGCACTCCCCCCTGCGTTGAGATTGGCTACGATGGTTTGTGAGGCTCCGCCTGCGACGTTTCGTCATGACAAGGGCTGGCCAAGCCGTGCAAAAGCTGAACTTAGCCGCAGACGGCCGGGATCAATTTATGTTTCCAGTACTGTACGAGGGTGATTAGGAAACGTTTTAACTAAGCTAGAAATAAACTGCTCTTATTGTCATGTATTATGTGTCTTATTTTTATACATTTCAAGTGTATTTTATTTCCTTTGTAAGAAAGGCACTATTGAAAAATGAAGCACTATTACAAAATAAGTTGTACATGTTATAATGTACATTTTTTGATGAGTTCATAATAGAAACATTTTGAAACTACGTTTGCATTTGAAGTATTGTAACTAGGGGTCGGATTTTGATGACCTAAAACATCGCTAAAAATGCTCAATGAAATGCTTATGAAGTGCTTTAAAAATGCCCTAAAACCAAAGAAAAGTGACGTAAAAATGTTCTGAAAAGCAGTTCGGATGAACAACTCGAGCTGTCGGATACGCTACTGATGTAATCGAGGCTTCTTCCATTCGTTGGAGTAAACCCAGCTTGCCAACTTTTGGTTTGGAGTGTTCTTTACTAGTAAATCTGTGTTTATTCCGCAATCGGCCGAACCGGCAATGGCAGAGATATAAGTCACAAGAATTACATACTTACAAAGGCTGTCAAAACAATTTTTGAGCGAACAAATCGAATAAGCTACTGAGTAATTATATGAAGAACATTTGTGGCATCTCGTAAATATTATTTGAAGCAAGTACCATTAAAAACGATATTAAAATCTATGAAATAAGCAAAAAATGCATTAAAATGACAAGAAAAGGTAAAAAATCACTTAGTGGAAATCGACAAAAAATGCCAAATATTGACCTATGGGTCATTTTCATCTGTCATAACATAAAATGAATTTCTAAACCAAACGGCATTGTCCTAAAACGAAAAGAAATTGAAAAAAAGAAGTTGAGGGCTGACCTTCCTGGCCGTTGGGCATGGGGATGCTCTCGCCGCCCTCTCGCCGCCACGTGATGTTGGGCTGCGGGGAGCCCGTGGCGGCGCAGCGCAGCGTCACGTTGGAGCCCTCGCGCACCACCATGTCCGTGCTCGTCGGGTAGTCCAGGATGTCCGGCGGCACTGCAACACACACGCACCAAACGTCACACTTGCGCCTCTGGGGCTGCACGTAAGGTTCGATTTACATCTTTTCTAATATGAAAAGATAAATTATTTCTGTATTAACAAGATACGTAAATCAGCTCAGTATGTTTTTCTGAGAGTTCTCAGTAGCTTCTGTTGGTAATTTTGTAAACTTCTTTTATTGTTTCTGTGTGTACTGTATTTACCACATTCCTATTGTCATCGAGTAGGAAAACTACCAAGTTCTGAAAGTAAGGATGAGCACAAATTAGATTTTCTGTAGATGAGAGTTATCTTACAATTCATTAACCTTAATGCACCATTTTTTACTTTCTCGCTTTACAAAGTTCTTCGTAAGAAGAGAAAGTTATGTAATCGTGTGCCGGGAGTCGGCAAATTTTATGTAGGTGTTCGTGCAGCCTTTAATTTTTTTGAGAAATATTCGTAGAGACAGGTGCTCGATCCACGACATTGTCAAATCCGCCACTGAACATAAAAACACAAGTAATCAAGTTCGAATGTCTGAAATTTTCTAGCAGGTTCATCTAGAATTATAATATTAGGTAACTTTTACCTATAATAAGAGAAGTATATTATGAAACAGTAATTTGAGTACCGTGCAATTTCATGTTTATTTTATTACTTCAAACGTTGAAGCGTACTATCTCTTATATACTTTAAAGGTTCATTTAAAAAATAGAAAAAATAATACAATGAAAACTCAAGATGTATTTTATTTTAAGTTACAACAATTACACATGACGATATAAAATGTATTTTTCAATTGAAAATATGTCAGTGGGTTTTAAGTGTGAATTTCATTAAGGTTTTTCTCTGATTCCCAACTTTTACATACATTTTACACATCATAGTAAGTTTAAAATTGTAATACATCAAACCCTTTAACTTGAGGCTATACGTATACCATGTTGTTAGCAAAGTGCAATTCAATTTAATGTAAAACATATTTTAGAATGTTACTAGCACAAGTATTTATGCGAGATTCACATTATGTCTTCCATAATTACGCAATCTGTACCAAGAGCAATTTCGATTGTCAACCTACCAATTTCATGCTGTTGATTTTATCACGTTTAAGATGGAAATTAGCTGCTTACCGGCGTAAACACAAGAAAGTAAATTTTGTAATGAGGAAAAAAAACATATGCTAATGGGTTCATAGAGCGTGACACAGAAATCATGTCTTTGAATGCGACATGGTTTCCCGCTAGCTACTTTCATCTTCTTTGGCTAAATTGATGAAGGAATTACCACAAAATGGATACACCCCAATGGATATTCTGACCTATATTCATGATTCCAAATGGATGTTGTAATTTTTGGGTGAGTATTTAGATTTGTAAAACGCCCACAGAAAATTTTCAAGATGTTCTTTAAAATTGTTTGAATATTTTGCTCATAAAGGAAAGTGCGTTTAACAATATAGCAAGTCTGTTTTTCATGAACATTTTTATTAATTTTTGTTAAATATTCTTTCGTGAGAATTATAATTTTACGCAACCATTACAAAGAGTAGGTGAAGTTTCTATTCTGAGAAAGGACTTTGATGGAGTATGAATAAAAAGTTGGCATATCTCCCTCGCAACTATTTTTATTGAAAATATTTTACCCCGTACAAAGAGTTAAGCTTGATAACATCACCAAGAGTAAACTATGAAATTAATGTGAATGCAACCGTGTTCTCATACTTGTTTGTTTTCGGGGAGCGTTGCGAATAGTTGACAACATTAAATTATTCAGTCTTAAATTCCAATGCAACCATTGAAATGAACAGTAGAGGTAATTAAGAAAAGGCGTATTCGACAAATACCATTGGTCGCAAGTACAACACGTCATTAACATCAATTGTTGTCGAGGGAAAGACATCGACAAAGGAAAGACAATGATTCGTATAAGACTTCTTTCCAGTGTTCTTTTTCTCATTGATGAGACAATCGTTCTTCCTCCCTCATTCAGACACTTCATCTCATACAAAAGACCTTTATTCCTTTTGTGTTCGTCAAAAGAAAATCTTTAAGGGAAAAATATTTCGATCAATGAATGTTATTTCCTCGCACGACTCGTCAAAGAAAAATAAAAATGTCTGGTTAATAGAGGCCAGAAAATAATTTTAATATCCACTAACTATATATTGGGTACTGACCGACGCGACTTACTGAATAAGTATCACAACTACGAAAATGTAATGTGACATGACTCTGATGTTCAAAATTACTGATTGTTAATAATTGAAGACAATTTCAGAAATGTATTGTCTTGTATTAAACTAGTTTACAATTTCACCGCTTGCTTATTCTCTATTTTAGATTCTCTGCATGTTAAATTATATTTTGAACACTGAGGAACTTATATTTTAACTCAAATTCACCGAGTTGAAAAATCAATCAAGCTGAGACAAACTGATACCTAAGTCGTCATTTAAATAATACAAATGTTTATATTCAGACTATTCATTTATTCTCTACATATTTCTTTTGAATTTTCCTTAGTTATTTCTATTCTTCGCATGAATATTGTCCACTCCTATGACAAGTAACCTCTTGTCTTATTTTAACTTCAAACATGCCTACTCACCATGTTTCGTGCTTCCATATTGCTTTTTAATGCGCTAAACTTCATGGTTTCCAGTACAATTACAGGAACAATTTAAATTTTATTTGTGAAATCATATTGTTGTTTTTAATTGTATGTTTATTTAAAATTGTGTTTATAGAGACACGTACTACGTTGTGTAAAGGTAGAGAATATTTTCATGTCGTTAATCATTTTATTGATACGGTTATTGCTAACTTTATTAAACTTTCCACCAGTTTGAAAAATTGTTTTTTGTTATATTGTAAATGTGTATTGCAAACAACTACATGTTCGTTATGACCAACTCAGTAAAAAATAACATATTTCTATATTTATGAAGAAAAATGTTTATATTCATAACTTTATAATCTATTCGTCAAATCTGTCACTTCGGGTGAATTCATTTTATTATACAAAGATAATAGTTCCAATTTATTTATTTTCTTGTTTCCATCTTCTTTTCTCGTCAAAATTACAAATGCATTCGCAAATAAGACAAAGACAATGAGTAAGCCATCTTCTTTTCTCGTCAAAATTACGAATGCATTCGCAAATAAGACAAAGTCAATGAGTAAGCCAATCGAAAATCGGTGAACCTGTCTGTCTCCCTCAAGCAGAATAGAGAGAAAAAATTATTAAATATCTTGCTTGTTTCGCGTTCGAGCCAGTTTTCCACTTTGTTCTCGCACGCTGCCATCGTATCCAAAACTTCTCATCAGTCCATCCCGAGAACGAAGATCTTGCAAAACTTGGAATTAGGAAGAATATAATAAACAGAGCCCAGCGCAAACACGACATCGCATCGGCGTGAGAGGAGCAGGCGGTGTCGAGTTGAGGAGTTGCGTTGGGATTTTGTTTTCAATTATGATAAGACCTTCGCTCTTCTTTGAGCGCCGAGAGCACTCCCCGCCGAGACACTCGCTCCCCGCCCCTCCCCTCTCCCTCCCCGCCGTCACTGTCCCCGGCCCCTCCCACCCTATCTCCACTCCGCCTTCCAGTCTGGTGCACATCGGAAGCGCTCGTCCCGAGGCCAGCGAGCTGCTTTACAACGAGATCTGCGAAAATAAAGTTGGAAAGTAGTTAAAATTTCCGGATATCCATTTTGAAGACCGTGAAAGTGCTTATTAAATTGAGCGAGGGGTGTACTATTTAAGTGGTGCCCTGTCGGCAAGTTTTAACAAGTTGAGACGCGCGGCGCGAGAGAGCGCCAGCATCTTCACTGTTTTCTTCCGGCGCCGCAGTCAACCAGCGCGCTTGGCTCGGCGCAGGTGCACTCTTTGGCCGCACTTTATCGGTCCTCATTGTCTGGGTGCACGCCGGCGCCAGTAGTTAAGCATCTTTCGGGATATTTATTTATTTATTTACTAATTTATTTTACTTATTTATTTATTTATTTATTTGTTTATTCGTTGAAGTTTAGGGGCACTTCTAGGACTTAAGTCATTAGGTACCATGAATGATGAGCTAATGAGTAGATAACAACACCAATGATGATTATGAGACCGGCAGAGGCGGCTCAACTGGTCACTGCAGTACCTCTGATCTAGAGATCCCAGGGTTCGAGTATCGATGGTGGCAGGCTTTTTGACACTAGCTGCAAGACCGAATTCAACCGCTGACTGGAGGAGAATTCTAGTGGCCGACTGCTGTGATCAGAAGTTTTACGTGGTTCCTTCGATCAATACCAGGTGAATGCCGGAGCAGTATCCTAACAAACGGGCCCCGAATCGCGCACGATTTTTCTTTCCTCCTCCTTGGGCTATCCCTTACGTACTTACACTGACACTTGAATACGCCACACTATCACTCGGGAGACTATTCGGGAGGTTCGAAATTGTCTTGGTAGGGGCCATGCCCCGCTGTAGGGAGTTACCTGTATGAGGAAAACCAAGCCAACCCAGGTGTAGGTCGGCTTTTAATCTCACCATCTAACACGGAAAAACCCATCCACCTTCCGTGATTAAAGCTTGCACTACACTTACGGAACAAATGATCATATCAGAATCGGAATTATCCCGAGAAAGCTTACTGAAAAACTGGCTTGTCCACCAGCAATGTTTCATGGATTGATCGAGGATCCACTGGTGGCAGGTGTGAGCTCTAGCTGCAGCGTCGCGCGCTCTCCCCACGTCGCCCAAGAATGCGGAGCCTGAGGCTGCGGGTTCGAACGCCGCGTAAGGCATGAATGCTTTCATTAGGGCGTTAATTAAGGATACTAGGTTATATAATGAAGTGAGTTACAGTGAGGTGAAGTGCATTAAAATGAAGGACACTGCAGTACGAGTGAAGTGCGGTCTTAAGTGTACAAACATTCAGTTCGGTTTTAGATTATAGACCTTTCTTTTCTTTTTCTTCATGTAATTTAATGCTTTATGAATTATCAGTTTTTATATAATTATTATTATTTTGGCATTGTTATTACCATTATTATTAAATTTGCACGAAATTTATTACCTTATTTGTATAATTAACTGCCATCGGATTACACCCAATAGCAGTTTAAATACATCTATCTTATCTTTATCTTATTATGCGGTTGTAACTTGGTTGGTAGATGGGTGGCTCCCATTCGCCTACAATTCACGGACATTTACAATTCTTAATTTAGAGCCAAGGTGATCCATTGTGATCGCCTGTTCAGGAGACAGGGCACATGAAAGTAGATTTAGCCTTTTCCCTCGTCTACAATCAGTTGCGAGGAAGAATGGGTCTCATTGTCGATCATCTTTCAGTACAATACGAATACATACCTCGTACGTCTCCAGATTTAAAGATTCAACTTTATATTTTCCGACTTGTGATGTTCTGAGGTACACGCCCTTTCTACGACGTGAGTAGGAACTGAATTTGATTGTACAAAGATTCTCACTTAAGATGTTTCCTTCGATTATTGCTCAAACTGTTGGAATTATACAGACACGTTTTTAATGGAAATGTCTGGTACAGAATTTTTTAATTTTATTCATTCTGAAACATAAATATTGTTTCCTCACTTTAGAAGGGTCTGCGTGAATGAGGACAGTTCGCGGATAGAGCCAATTGATAAATCTAAAGTTTAGGGAAATTTCATCACTAATAAATGGTCTAACAAAAGGATTTACTCGTTCATTAATTATTGAATACTTCAGCATTTACCAGAAGCTGTGTTGATGTTTTACGGTGACTACAACTGAATGAAGCGTTCGTAATAATGTCGAGCAAACATTAACTAGCTGACTGGGAGGGGTGGTCAATTGTAAAATAATTATATTAGTGGTAGGATTACTAATGCAATGGAGTAATCAAATGATTTTTGTTTAAAACGAATTAATGATACAGTCAACATCTCATGTGACCAAAATAAAAATCTGCCCACACGTTTTGACCAACAACTTTTCGATTTTTAAACTCATTTATTTATTTCGCTTTACGAACTAATTAACCATTCGCATCTTCTGATTGCTAAATGTAGAACAATTTTTGCTCGGGTTATTCAAACCTCGCTATTGGGCATATAATCATGGCGCATCCGCTGTGTAATGGAGCGCTGCCGTGTGCACTCGACCGGCCGCTCATTATGAAGCATAGGGCGCATAGCACACATATTACCCCCCGCCGCCCCGAAAAATTACTTATTATTACTCACTCTCTACGCAGCTCATAACTCTCAGTTAATCGGGTCCTCGCTCACCGGCCGTCCCGCAAATCATGCGGCAATTGTTTATTCCGGCTCGCTTTCGACCGGATGGTCGAACGACGGGGACACCGGCGGCGTGGCCGACGGACGGACGGACGGACGGACGGGCGGACGGAGGAATGAACGGACAAACGAGTAAAATTGGAGGTCCGTGGGACGGCCATGGAATGGCGATGGACAAATGTTCCTTGGGGGCTTATGAGTGGTTGGGTGGGACAAGCGGATAGGAATGTGGACGTGAATGTAGACGACTATGAGTGTGGCTGGAAGGGGTCTGAGTAATAAAAATCTAGGTGGGTGAATAAATGAAAAAAGTGAGTGATAGAATAAAGGATGGGGAACGAGCGTGAATGAAGTCGAATGACGATGGTCGTTAGTGATTGCGTGCGTCAGCTATTGAGGTCATTAGTCCCGTAAGTGAAGTGCATGTTCTTTATCCTCTGGAGGTGGCGGTAATCTTCCCACGACTGATGGCGAGATCCAGCGCCGACCTACCTTCGGCTAGCAGAGTTGCCCTCAACCAGGTATCTCTTACCAGCGGGGCACCGCCCCAGTCGGGACAAGCTCTAAGCTCCCGACTGGTCTCCCAGTATATGAAGTCGTGTAGTGCACGTTAGTGTGTTTGTAAGCGGTGAAGATAGGACAAGGAAGAGGAAGGAAAGATCTCGCGCGGTTAGTGGCCCATTTGTTAAGGCGCTGCTCCGGCATTCGCCTCTGAAGGACAATGTCGGGCAAGCAGTAACTACAGGGCAGTAGTAGGAGGGCGGATGGAATTACTGGAGCAATGGTACAATGTAAAGGAACAAAGAATTCCAATAACTAATTTTATTAAACAACATTTTCAGGAATGCACAATAAATGAGAGTTTACCGTTATGATCTAATGATGCCAACAAAAGAGTCACGTAAAAACGCTAATAGTGTACCAAAGAGAGCCGTACATGAATTGGCAGAGTGGAAACGGAGAGGAGGGGCCAGCCGTAATGGCAGAACATGTACAACTGGGGGGAAAACTAGGGTCGTTTAAAAAGAAGGAAACCCCACGGCATGCGAGTACACTTAATGGAGAAGGGAAGGGTTCAGGAAATTCCATGACGACATGGAAGATGAGTCAGGTACAACACGGCTGGACAAGAGGGGGAGGTGCGGAGAGCGATGGAGAGAGAGAGACATGCTAGTGAGCAGGGTTGCGTACAACGCAATAAACGCGAGCGGAATCAAAACGGATGTAATTACTAAGCGCGACCAGTCAGAGCGAGGGTGGCGGAGATGGGGAGGTGGAACAGGGGAGGCAGGGCGGGAGACGAGTGGCGGGGGAGGCGGGGACGGTGTGGCGGGAAAGGGATGGCGGGGCTGTCGAGACGGAGCGTGGGAGGGGGCGGGTGTGGGACGGAGAGGGGGGAGGCAGGACTGGGGTGGCGGGGCTGGGGAGGTCGGACGTGAAGGGGGCGAGGTGTGGCGGGGAGGGATGAGGAGGGGGAGGCAGGGCTGGACTGGCGGGGCTGGTGAGGCGGAGCTGGAGAAACGGGGCGCGGGTTGGGGCTGGGGCGGCGGGGCGGAGAGGGGATGGGGGTTGGGCGGCGAGGGACAAGGAAGGGGAGGCGGGGCTGGGAGGCAGAGCGAGGGAGAGGAGGGGAGGGGAGGGGCGAGGGAGGGGGCGCGCGTGCTCTCGTCTCTAGCGCAGCGCAGTTGAAATGTCTGCGCGGCCGCGGCCACAGGCGGTGCACGCGCATGACGCATAAGTGTACTCTATCGAGCGGCAGTCAATGCTTGGAATAATACACATCGCTCGTCTCTATAAAGCACTCTGTACCACCATGTATCGAAGTATCGATTCAATGCGGAACCAGTGCAGTACATGTGTCTCACCATGATTTTAACGTTCTGAATTAATCAGAAACGGTCTCATAACTACGTATCTAACTTACTATTTAAAGTGTGTATATGAAACGAAATTACTAAAAAAATTAATAAAGACTTTTTTTTCCTAGGGCTTTTATCCAGCCGACAGCCGGTTGCCCTTTACGTCCCGAAGGGACGCATATTCGATCATACACTAGACAAACACTTGCGGGCTCCTCTGATCTGGGGTCAGCAGAACGCGAGGCCCTCCGCGACAACACACACACAAAGTCAAGGGACAAACAGCCATGCCCAAGGCTGGACTCGAACCCGCGACCCTTCGGACCGAAGCGCTGAGTCGGTACTCGCTCTTAGTTACCTCGGCCATCCACGTCGGCATTAATAAAGACTTCCAGACTTTTTTTCAGAAATTCATAAATCCACGAAGAATACTAACCAGCATTGCATGGTTCAAATCATAATATTTAGCTTTTATATATGTTGCCTTTGTTTTCTGGGTGACCGTGCGCGGTTCGATCCCGGCCGAGATGCCCGATTTTTAGAAGGGCGGAAAATCCACAGTAGCCATGTGTCACTTGTGGCATGTAAAAAACCACTGGCGGTATGCCAAAAAAAAAAATGCTTTCGACAACATTCGCCCTCACGAGATCTCACTTTTCCCCAGACAGTTCGGATATAGTGCGAGACCGACACCGACATCTGGAGGAGAAAATGAGTCACATCCCAGGTGCATTAGGGGACCGCTCGCGAGGCGCCCTTACTGGATAAGGATCCCAGATCGGTGTGGGAAGTAAACTTCTAAAGAAGAATGGGTCGAAAACTAAGGGAAAGGAACGGAAAACCATCCGGAGTATTTCCTCCCAAGAAAACACATCATGGGTCACCCAACTTTCGTACATGGAAGATAGGACCAAAGAAGAATATGCTATTTAGGGAACACGGAATCGCAAACTGTTGCTACTGTCTGGCTGGGGACGATCTCCTGAACTTCCCCCCGCGTTCGCTCTCACCCCTACCGTCGCCCGCGCGCTTTCCCTTGGGCACGTACCAGCCCTCGCCCTTGCCATTGCCATTCCCACCGCCACTGCCTGTCCTCTTCCGGCTCTAGCATCCAGCCTTGCTCTCTACTGCCCGCTCCCCGCCCCGTCCCGGCCACGGCCGCTCCGCGTGGCACCGGAGCGAGCGGCGCACTTACGCTGCGGTAATCAGCGCGCCCCGCGGAAGCCTCCGCTTTCCGCCTTCGTGGACGGCGGCCGTCAAAGCGCCGCGCCCCCGTCCAGCCGCTCCCTCCCCGGCAGCGGGCCCCGCACGCCTCGCTCTCGCCCTCCCCCTCCCTCCCCTTCACCCCACACTCTCTCGCTCTCTCCCTCCCTTCCTCCCCTGTCCCACTCACTCTCTGCCTCCCTCCCTCCTCTTTCCCTCTCACTCTCTTCCTCCCTCCCTCCCCTCTCCCACTCACACTCCCCCTCCCTCCCCTCTCCCCTTCTCTCTATCCCTCCCTCCCCTCTTTCCCTCACTCTCCCTCCCTTCCTCCCCTATCCCACTCTCTCTCCCTCACTCCCTCCTCTTTCCCTTCCTTCCTTCCTCCTTCCTGTCTCCCTCCCTTTTCTCCTCCTCTTACTCTCTCCCTCCCTCCATTTCACACCTATCCCCCTCAATCTATCCCTCCCTTCCTTCCTTCTCTCTCCCTTCCTCCATCCTCTCTCCCACCCACCCTCCTCTATCCCCTCACTCTTGACCTCCCTCCCCCTCTCCCTATCCCTCCCTCCTCTCCCATCACCATCTTCCTCTCTCCCCTCTTTCTCCTTCCATCCCCTATCCTTCCCACTCTCGCCCTTCCCTATGCCCCTCCCTCCCCCTCACTCCCCCTCTCTATCCAACCATCCCCTCTTTATCCATCCTTCCCTCTCTCCATCCGTTCTTCCCCCTCTAAAAATCCTTCCCACTCTCTATTCATACCTCGCCTCTCTATCCATACCTCCCTCTCTATCCATCCTTCCCCTCTCTATTCATCCCTCCCCCTCACTCTACTCTTCCATCTCTATTCCTCCCCGGCATCTTGTCTCTCTAAATCACTCGCACTGCCCTTTCATGAAATATCCCGCTTGCTGCTTACCTTGCCTGCTGAGCATCCTGCCCACTGTTCTTCTCATCAGGCCTCCCGACAACAATCCTCCTCTCAAGAGCCCCCATAATAACAGGTCTACCACCACTCTTTCAACCACCCGCACAGCCCCCTTCCATTCACCTCTCGCCCGGGCTCCTGATATTCTTTCCTGCTCGACACGTGATCACTGCTCACTTTATCCCAACAGTCCTGTTAAACAAACCTTTCGACAACGATCCTCCTCTCTACAATAAACCCTAATATCCACAAGTAGTTGCCAAATTTCTAGCCCTTCCACTCAGTTGCTAATCCTTCCATTATGTTTGAGCATCCGCCTATTCATATATTCAAATCTCCTCACTCTAAAAACGATCTTCTCTAAACCCTGCCTACATACAATCCGTCCTCAAGCCCAATCTGATGACTTGCACGCTTTCAATCGTCCATCTATCAGTTCCATCAGTTCAATTACTGCCCCGCTCAACCGCCCGGTGACAGTAATCCTACTCTGTTACATGCGTCACGCACGTTTGGGCGGTCTGTCAATATGGCGGCCTCTCTGCGAATGTTCACTCGTTCATTGCACGCCCCTGCATTAACTTGCAAGATGCGCTCCCGTGTTCAACTGCTTGTTCACCAGCTCATTTCCTCATTAGTTTGATTTTAGGTTATTCCAGCAACACTCACCGGTTCGTGACCACTCACTGGCTTGCTGTTGGCTTGTTCATTCACCAGCACATCAGGTCGCTCCATTTGATGCTTTTCTGACGGTCCTCATGCTCGTGAGCTAATAGCGTTTCTGTTATCTTCTAAATTGATTGGTTGGTTGATTGTTAGTGGTTCAGGACGCGTCAACTACTGTAGTCATTTGTCCCGTACGTGTAGTGTTTTTGCATCTAACTAAATGTTTTGTTTTCATTGCCAACGTCTTTTTTTAATTATTCATCATCCAATTAAATAACTAACAAAAATCAGCATACTAATATACTATTCATTTGTCATGATTCTTACAGCTTCCTCAAAGTTTTTCTGACTTAACGTTTTCCCTAAATATGAATTTTGCGTTAGGTACCTGCCGCTAACAAAGCTGTGGAAAATCCAGGAAATACTCCAACAAAGCATATTTTGCCTTCCCCCGACTAACATTTTCCACTATATTTAAATAAGTGTTATTCGCATTACGATAAAAACATCCCGTGTAAATATAAACTCGCTCATTTAAATATTGTACAAATACACATCTCATTCTTTTTACTCGTTCAAAGGTGTTGGCACAGAGGCGTCCAAAATTAATTTAAACTTGGCGCCGTACTTGCAATTCTATCATTTTTTTGTTTATTTAAGGTCGCATCAACATCTTAGGTCATTAGCGACCACTATTGCTGTTAACGGTATGGTAACTATGTGGATGAAACGATATGGTGATTGATGATAAGGGGTGAAAGGACGAACACAAATACAACCATGCCCGATGCGGGACTCGAACCCGCGACCCTTCGGTCCGAGATCACTACGACACTACTGCCTTAGCGATCTCGGCCACCGGGCCGGCAATTCTATCATTTGTAACAATTCTTTGGTGCTAATTAACAGCAAAGGGTATGCATTTTAAACGTCCCGCGTTGGACTTGTTTTCTCTAAAAACCACGGACTGGCTTCCAGAGCGAAAAGCAAAGACATCTTAAGAATGAAACTCTTTGGAGGGACAAACGACTTTGAAAAGTTGAACTGCTTTCATAGATGTTCGCGAGATCGCGACAGATACTGGGGGCCCACATTGTTGGCACTTCTAGGGATGAAATGCATTTGTTAATATGACGCCACCAGACTCAATTGTTGGACAATTTGTCAGCCGAGCATTTTCACAAAAGATCGCCTCGTCAGTTATTAGGCGTAAGAGTAATTCACACCCAGGCTGCATTGAAATAAATAGATTTTTGACAGTTGGTAGCGGGGGCTACTTACAGCCTTTGTACATTCTGTGCATAGAGGTGTTTAACGCGGAAACCTTGCTGTTTTTATTTATTTATTTTACGTCAAAAAAACAGTTAAAAACTGCGTATGACGTGCTATGGGGAAAAGTGAATTGTGTGCACATTTTCAAAATTCTGTGATCCCTACACTAAGTCATATACTACTTAAATTTTGAATTTTTGAAAGGGAGAAAAAAAGAAAGAAAAAACAACAAAAACTCCCATGTAATAAAATCTATTTTCAAGGATAAACAAGCAATAAATTTTGAATTTTGAAAGGGAGAAAAACAAAACAAAAAAACTCCCATGTAAAAAATCTATTTTCAAGGGTAAATAAGCAATAAATTTTGAATTTTGAAAGGGAGAAAAAACAACAAAAAAAACTCCCATGTAATAAAATCTATTTTCAAGAGAAATTGTATTACGCTCGAATTACGACAGAAAACAATATTATGTTTGCCTAAGATGAGGTAACATTGACAACTTCTTCAATAATCAATAATTTTTACTCTGGTATAAACTAATAGTTCTCAATAATTGTCTTTCAGAACTTTCCCTTGTGGCAAGCAAGGAAACTGTGACCACGCTTTATAGGCAACCCGATTCATTTGTCTGTACCTCCCACAAAATCTCCGATGAAGCTATGTGGCAGCCTCAACAAAAGAATTTATTTATTATTCCTCGAATCTACTTTACAATTTCTTTGACTCTCTTTGAGGCTTCTGATGCCATCCTCCATCGACATCTACCCAGCAATGTCCTCGTCTGCCCAGTTGCTTGCAACCGTGGAGCGTGTTTACCGACGCTCTCTCCCCGGCCGCCCGCCCGCCCAGGGCGTGCGCGCCGCCCCGTACTCTCGCCCGTTCGCTCCGCGCCAGCGCACCGATTTCCACACGTGTTTTCGATCGCCCCCGCCCCCGCCCCCGGCCACCCGCGCGGCGCGCCCTGCGCTGGCACGTGAGGTGGAGGAGATCGCAGTTTCTGCATAAAGGCGCAGGGGACGGGACCCTCAAAGCCGTGGACTTCACTGCTACTGAAGGCATTGATGAGCAAAGGAACCGGGAATTTTTGGCTCGTTAGGAATGTTTGCGCGGACACACGTGGGTGAGTTATGCGTTCCGGTAGACCGCCGAATCGCCCGGATAGACGCCCGTAATTTGCGCGAGTGAGTTTCAAAGGGATGTGGCTCTCTTTATAGGGGAGGGATGAGCGGATATCGGGGAATATCACTATAACCACCTCAAGGAGAAAACTCTCTTAATTAAGAGTGGTGTGGGTCAATGTAGTGTGTTCAGGGAACGCACAAAATGAGCAGAAATGCGAATATCGCGGTACATCTGTATCTCATCATCGAAAGCTTCAATTCTTTGAAATCTGGAATCCCATTTTCCTTTATACTACTGTGAAACTCGAAATTCCAACCTCAATAGGTGGAAATATTCTGTACGTAGTTATCTCTTCAAATTTAAAATACCAAGAGCTAATATTTAAACAAATATGTTAAAAAATTATACACAAGTGGAAATATACATATCTACTAAATATACTTGGCGTAATATGGAGAGGTAAAGTGCAAAATTGCCATAAAAAACACACTTACTTAGTACGAAGAAACGTGTACTTAACTGATCATATACGACCAAATTGAATGAATAACATTTTTGGTACTATAAAAAATTTGGGGAAAATTAATCGCAAGGATTCAGAATTCAAGAATTTGGTGTCTGTAAACTGAAGCAACTGTTGTTTGAGCATAAGTGAATGGGGACTGTTCATATTTCGAGAAACGTATTTCATACGTATTTTCTTAATGAATTAGTAAGTTCTTTCATCCATAACTTTTGTTCACAAGTTTTAATGTACTTCCAATGCACATTTAGAAAAGAAGAAAATGAAACTGAATACATTCAAGTTTTGTTTGTCTTGATGCAATTCGTTTGTCCTTGAAATGAAAGAAACTTATATAGCACTAGCTGACCCGGCGAACTCTGTTCCGCCTTAACAGCCGGTCCCATCTTTTTCAAGCGTCACACTCACTGTGAGAAACTGTACTATCCTTGTTGCACTCGTGATAATAAAGCAATTGCAGGTTTGTGTTTTTCTCTCAAGCAAAGAAGAATTTAAAAAAAAACGCTCTGATATTAAATAGATAATTAAAAAATCTATTACGTAGCAGAGCGTGTTTTTTTAAAGATTTTTGTTTAAGAGAGAAATACAAAGCTGTAAGGGACCGGATGTTAAAGGCAATAAATAAGCAGATTTTGGAATTTATTAAGTTAAATTGTTTATTAGAAAATACAAATAAAAAAATTAAGTAGATTTATCATTCATTATTGTTCCTGTATTTTGGTGCATAGGTTGCACTCTTCAGTTGAGTACCAGAAACACCCACCAGCACAGAAAACTTACGCGAAAAGGCGCGAAAACATACGAAAACGCGTGAAAACGTGCGGAAACGCATGAAAACGTGCGAAAACCCTCGAAAAGGTGCGAAAACCCGCGAAATTACGCAACAACGTGCGAAATCACGCGAAAACATGCGAAATCACGCGAAAACGTGCGAAATCACGCGAAAACGTGCAAAAACGTGCGTTCTCACACAGGAACGCTGTCGAACGGGATAAACAGTATCCTATGTCCGTCTCCTGGCCCTAGGCTTCCTGCTCACCAATTTTCAACCAAATCGGTACAGCCGTTCTTGAGTTATAAATAGTGTAACTAACACGACTTTCTTTTATATATATAGATTTACTCTTATTTCTTGCACTTATATCAGAAGCGAAAATTTGTAAAGTCGTTTTTATTATCTGATCTGTTTCAGTAACTACGATATTGTGATACTAAATTATGAAATCTGTTGACTACATTTATTTTAATTTCCTGATACTTAGTCCTCAGTCCTACTTTCTTAACTAAAAACTACATTATGTACTCACCAACAACTTCTAGAAAGCCCAATTGACTCTTCATGGGGTCTGTGTTGATCTGGCACATGTACCAGCCGCGGTCTGATTCCCGAACTTCCTTGATGTGGAGATACCACGTGCGATGGTCGCTGTGGGAGACGCCGATGCGATGGTTCTTCGTGATGATGTGTGAGGCGATGGTGAGAATAGTCTGAGTGTCCACTCTCAGCCAAGCCACCTGAAACAAAAGAATAACAGAAGGGAATTTATTCATCTTTAATTAGGCATCAGATAGAAAGCTATGCAGACTGACAATACTTTATTTTTCTAGTATCAATCTATCCATCCCCAATAACGTAAATTTCACGAATCAGCGATTTCTCTATCAAATATAAGAACAGATCAATAGCGCACAATTTAAAGAAGAAACGACTTTCATTGCATATCTTCGTAAATACTTTAGAATAAAATGTCTATATTGGTAATGAAAAGAAAACGATTCTAGGAGGTTATGAAGTGTAAGGATGTGGTACGCTAAATAACAACACCAAAAATAACAACACGAGTTAGGTAAAATTACAGAAAAACATCTTAAACAAATATTACGTTTACAGAAATGTACGAAACTCATTGGAAGGTGATATGCATTTATTTGGCAACATTTTTCAGCTAGAATTATTTTTATAGCGGAAACGTCTGCTTTGTGATTTTCAATTTTTGTGCAAAAATTGATTTCATTCAAAAATATAAGAAATTATATTTTGTATGCGAATTGCTAAATTTAGAAAGGGTACGGGTTACATAGATAAACCAAGTGGATATAAATTGTGGTCTTTATAAAATAAACCATTCACTTATCATAATTATCAAAAATTCTAAATCAACTAATGCGAAAGATACGAATAGCGCCATGATTTGAAGTGCTGCAAATATTTAACTAAGAAGATCTTGAAAGATCATGTGCAAATAAGCCATTTCATAATATCAATCATAGATAATATATTTACAAAGTCTAGAATTAAGGAAATAACTTTTTTATTAAAAACAGAGCTAAAAAGTTTGTAAGCATCAAGTTTGGTGGCGTTAAGTAAAGAAGAGAGGAAATAAAAGACACATGAGAGTATATTCATTCAGTTAGAAAATATGTGCAAAGGGTAAACGTGAAAATCAGTATTTAATGACAAGCGAAGGAAACGATTGCAATAATATGCATACGATTGATTGAGTGAACAGTCGAATAGATTAATGAAATAAATGGGCGACTGAATGTACACGTACGCATCCGCGAGAAAACAAAACAATTCTCTCGACCACAGAAAACAGGAATACCGTCACGCTCAAATGGAGAAAAGCAATTGCTGTAAGCATTGATCAATGGACGACTGAAAGAATAAATGCACTAATGAATGGACTATAAATGAACGAACCTAGCAACGAGAGTGGAATCGAATGCAAGCGAGTAAAACCACAATCACTTTGTCACGCCGAAAATGTATTACGGCAACAATTTCCTTGCGTGCACTTCTAGGGGCTGCCGCATTCAGACCGAGGGGGTGCAAGGGGGGCGGACAGGGAGGGCATTGTTTCCAGCGGCGGGGTGGGCGGTTTGTAATGGATCGTTTGATTGATAGTGATTCCGGGCGCGTCAACTACTGGGGGTCATTAGTTCCTTAAGTGTAGTGCATGTTATTTCATCGGGAGGAGGCGGTGTTCTTCCCTCGCCGGATGACGAGATCCGGTACCGACTACACAACGGTATGTGAGGCTTTCCCTATCCAGATACTTCCACCAGCAAGGCACCGCCCCAGCCGGAACAGGCTCTAAGCTCCCGGCTGGTCTCCCCACGTGAGTGGTAGTATAAGTATACATTATAAGTGTACGAGTGTCTAAGTAAGGGCTGAGAAAATGACAAGGAAGGGGATGGATAATCGTTTGCGGTTTGTGGCCCGTTTGTTAGGATTCTGCTCCACCTTTCGCCTGGTATTAATCGTATAAACTATAGAAATCTACGAATCAGAACATCCCGTCGCTAGAATTCTCATCCAGACAGCAGCTGAGGCTGAATCTAACTTTGCTATTTAGCTAATGTCAAAAATCCTGCCACCGTCGAGACTCGAACAATAGGACTTCCCAGTTGGAGTTACTGCAGTAATATGTTACGTTATACGTTACCATATGTTAATGCCACCTCAGCCGGTAAGACACGTTGGGATATGGTGAAGTTGAAACAGGTGCTGACGACAGAGATGAAAATGATCTAGTGTTATGCAGCAGCTACGACGAGGACAATGAAGCCAACGACGATGACATATTACACAACCTCGTTCGAACTTTGGCACTTGTAATCCAGGAAATCCATTGGGATGAATTTCACTAGAATATTACTGTGACTTGACACAAAGTCGCTATAAAAACATTTTGCATATTAATGTAGAGAAGTAGATCTGTATATTGATGAAAACGTCACTTTGAACATTTTGTGCTGTCATGAGCAAAGCTTCGTCAGAGAAGACACTCAGGGGCCCAACCAATTGCGTGGACGCCGGCGCAGGCTGAAGAACACAATAACGGCGTTGAAACACAGAGTATCGGAAGAAAAACCGGGTGGTCGATGATGTAAGAAAGAGTATGAGCATAAACGTGGAACGAGCCTGTACGGTCGGAACAGGAGGACAATTGAAGGACAACAACATTTTGTAATTTACTGAAACCTAATATCGAGTGCTGTAATAGCCCTACATTTAGTGGCGAAGACAGGCAAGCTACGAGAATAGATTACCAGTGACGGCCCAGTGGATCTGTACGTTAAAGTTGCAAGAGTGAAAGGAAGCTCGGTACGGTTCTCTAGGATCAGTCGAGCCCTACTTGTAATAATAATGTTTTTCTTGATCTGGCAAAAACGTCACGTACAGTGCTGGAAGTAGTAATTGGCACAGGTTGGACGGAGGGGATGCACAGGTCACAGCAGCTGTGCCTTTGCAACAATTGAAGACGCTCTGCCAACGATTCGGTGGCGGCGGTTTGAATGCTACAACAGCAAATGGGAGCAAGCGGAAATTATTTCGATCTCTACACGGTTTCGGGTACGATTGAGGTGATTTTTAAAGCGGAGTATTTTCTCGACATCGGTAGAAGACGTTTACTGCAGTGTTGAGCATTGTAACAGAAAGATACGCCCGAGCAATTGCAGTAGTGTGTTGCGTGGCGGCGGGTGCCAGCGCAGCTCGAACGGTCCCGGGGGGTGCAGCCGCGCGGTCTTTGAAGCGGGGGCGCGCCGGGGCGTGGATAACGGGCCGGCTGCGGCTGCGGGCGGCTCGAGGCCAATCGGGCGTGTGTCGGCGCCCGCCCCCACAGCCGCTCCGGCGCCGACGCGTGCCCCATTACGGCGCGCAATTACCGAGACCGCCCCGCGCCGCCCACGCCTCCCCATGCCGCTCCGCACCGCCCCGCGCCGCACTGTATTCACCACCCCGCGCTGCCCCACCCCGCCCCACCTGCACCACGCCTCCCCATGCCGCTCCGCGCCACCCCGCCCCACCCTGCACTACGCCACCCCGCGCCGCCCCTCGCCACCCCGCTCCGCGCCGCCTCGCACCACCCCGCCTGGCGCCGCCCCACCCTATCCCGCCACGCCCCGCCCCACCGCGCGCCACCCCAACCCAACCCGCCCCGCCCCTCCCCACAACTCCACGCCGCCCCCTGCGCCACCCGTCCCCCCCACGCGCCACTCCCCGCCACTCCCCGCCACTCCCCGCCTCGCCCCGCCCCACCTTACCCCACCCCGCGCCGCGCAGCCCTGCGGAAGTGCACGCGGTGAACGCTTCGGTAGGCGGCGTTCTTGGCGTGAGGTTGCCAGTAAATAGCAAGGCGGTGGCGGAATGCACGCTGGAACTAAGGAGAGTGACGTTGATCCCGGTCGAACTGGCGTCCATCACTATTCCCTTCTCCGCTCCCTTCGTTAATCGTTAATAAAATGCATGTATTTAAATATTGTGCACATATGCAATGACGCTTAGAATTCTCACATTCATAGATTTAAGATAAATTGTATTGTTCATCTTGACCTTATACTGCAAATATATGAATATATGTGGAGTCGTGAGTGTTGGTTGGTACTTTAGAAGAATAGCCTTTTATTGTCTTACCCTCGCGACTCTTCATATATATTTAAGATAAATTAATATTGATTTATAATGAATAGCATCACTCGGCCGTTACGGCATTTTCTGCGAAAAAATCTCTTTTTTTGAATACGCTTAGACTATAGATAAGAATCAAAAGGTGAAACATTTGGATCGTTCATTTTTTCAGCTATTCCATGAAGATCACTTATGGGCAAGGTTTGTAATAAGCCATACATTACAGAATTTCTGTAGCAATTTGCAAACATTACGCTTGTAAAACATGGAGTTTCAGGAAGGCTTGGTCCAATTGATCTGAAAGCAGAGATGATCTAAAGAAAATTTCATACCTAGAATATAGAGTTTTATAGGAGAGTTTTGAAGACAAAAGTACGCTTACAAGCACTATATTGAAATATATAATCGATTGAATGATAAAGGGTAATAGATATCAATTCATGGATTATGGTAATCTAACAGCATATTGAACGTAATGAAAACTGAATAGCGCACCAACCTAATAGGCTGAGCAAAGGCTAACCCCGTCTTCGCCGTGCCTCTGAGCGGGAGATCCTAAGGATCCAGTGTGAACAAAGGCGAATTTTCGACACTATCCATAAAGTTAGGTCGAATTCAACCGCTGTCTGGAGGAGAAAACTAGCAATCGGCTGCTCTGGTCGGTAGTTTTCCGTAGTTTCTCCGATCAACACTAGGCGAATGTCGGAGCAGTACCTTAACAAACGGGCCACGGACCGCGCGCGATCTTTTCTTCCTCTTCCTTGTCCTATCACACCTTACTTAAACATACACACACGACACACTCACACGCACTACTCTACAACACATGTTGGGAGACCAAGTTTAGAGCTTACCCCGTCTAAGCAGGTCTCTTGGGGGAGATACCTGGAGAGGGAAATTCCCCACGAACGGACTTGTAGGTCTGTGCCGGATATCACATTTCCACCTCCATGAACAAAACATTCACTACACTTACAGGACTAATAGCCATAGCAGGCGACGTGCCCAGAAACATCAATCAATCAACAAAGCTAATGGAAGAGTAGTCTTCAATTAACCTTCCTCACAGATTAAGAGTTTACATTAAGTCACAAATTGTATAGTACGAGTCAATTGATTTATTAAACTAGCTGAACTAATTCTAACAGCAAGAAGAACAATTTGCTTACATATTTAGTAAATCTCGTTTTAAATATTTTATCTGACAGTAAAAAACGATCGTCTAAAAGTAGTTTTTCTCACTGTTACTCAGGTTCATGACAATTTTTGAAACGCACATAAATGGCCAATCATTAACTTATTTTCTTCTTTAATGTAATGAAAATATACAAACATTTCATATAAAAAAGTTCAGTGTACCTTAAATATAATTTCAAAGCAAGTTTTTCAGAATTACCAATAATTTATTTAAAAGTGAATGATATAATTTATTTAAAATAAGCTCTTGGTTCAAATATTTGTTCCTTTCAATGGATACGAAGTACACAACTTTTAAACGGGATTTAAGAGTTATCAAGTTTATACTGGCTACATTTCACAGAAAACATGAAATGTTCAAAGGGAAAGCATTTCAAAAACGAATTCTCGGCAACTCAATTACCTCAACGAGCTCTATCGTAACTAGACTGTAACTAACCTCCGCTTCTGAGTTCCGGGTGCTCGTTGAACAACCAGAAGGGGGAGAGGGAACAGACGGGATCATTGAATGTGATCTCATTAATTTTCTTGGAATACCCCGGAACGCCCATTCGGTTTCGTGGTAGGCTCAACGATGTGTACATGTTTGAGCAATGCTAGATTAATTGCTAATCTCCTCTTGTCAGCAACGTAAAATCTAAAACACGGGTGAATTTACATCATTCACAATTCTGTCGAACTCCTTTTGCCGTTTTTAATAAAACTCCGTTATATGATCCTTTGTTATAGTTTTCGTTTATTAAAACACTACCTTTTATTGCAGAGGGCGTATTAATTAATAAAATTATTGCATGTTCGGCTTTTCAGTGTAACATTCCTGTGTGAATGATTGCCTTTGATATTGTTAATGCAAATGCTGGGAGATATTCTATATATCATAATCGGCTTGTTTGACACGCTAAATTGAACATGTATTCGTGCAGTACGTGCAACATATTCTGTGATTGAATACAAAAAGTTTAGTTTAAGAGACATTCGCCTTTTTATTAAAGACCGGATTTACGAAAAAAAAACAACATATTCTTCTCAAATGCAATCACTACACATTGTGAATATGTTTGTATTTATTGTTTCGACAACTTATTAAGCAATTACAAAAACATTATAATTATGAAAAAACTCAAAACATTACTTTAAGAAGCTATTATTGGAATTCTTTTGTGGTGATGCTTTATAATGAAGATACTCGCCTCGCATATTTAAATAAAAATAATAATTGATATGAGCGAATATTAAGTGACCTCAAGAATGATTAATACTGTGAATATGCCGTATGCTCCGTTAATACCCTGCGATGAATGGACTTTTCATTTGATCATAACGAACCCAGGTATGCGTAAATTGTTCGTGTTGTACGCACGCACCGGTACCATCTTCAAACGTGCGGTTCATAGCATCTAATCTGTCTTAAAGAGAGAATGCGCATGGGCGTTCAATGGGCGCGGAGAGTTGCAACGACAGAGATATTAAAGGGGTAGCGGTAGTATTCAGGCGATGCACGATTCATCGTTTAATTGCACAGAGACCTTTCCCCCACGCCGCCGCCGTCGCCGCCGTTTTGTCTTCGGAAGACGGCTCCTCCGCCGAAGCAGCGCCGGCGGGACGGAGTGCAGGAGCTTAATTAAGGGCTCCGATGTCCCGCTGGGCGCAATATCGCACCTCTGCTCCGTAGGGCGCGTAGGGCCGCCACGGCGCCTCGCCTCTTGGAGTCCTGCGCGCCCTTTTAATCTCGCCCCGCCCCTCGCTGCCCCTTCCCCGTTCCCACCTGCCCCGTGCGCCCGCGTCGACCGGCTGCCTCGTCTACGATTCCGGCCGCGTAGCAGCCACCGCCGCTCCCTCTTGCTTAGTAAATCTCCTTCCTTTCCGGGGTAAAGCTGATCAAACAAGTACAGAATGGTATTTTCATTTATTGCTTTATCGTGGTTCACCGTCTTTCAGTTTTTTTGAGGGGGGGTGCTATTATACCAACATAAATCTAACTTAAAGTTAATACCTACGTTAATTACATTCATTAACAACGTTAATACCATTAATTGTAGCTAACACTGTACAAACATTCTAAATAAACTTATAAAAGAAATTCTAAATACCCTTGAACATAAACGAATACACTTTATATTCTGGGAGTGTCTGCCTGCTATTGAGCTAGGCTCTTGTTACTTACAAACTAAACTGCGTTTTAGAGTTCGCCAGCCTAAGCATGCGCCGGTTCTTGCAATCACACGAGACTTGCGTGTATGCACACGAACGCACTTTCGCGCGCACGCTAGTTTGTGTTCACCAGCTCATCTGAGAGTCGCTCGGCGGAGCACACGCACGGTAGTTCCATGTCAGGGGCTATAGATGTGGTCGCTGGTGCTCCCCGGGCGGGCTTTCCCTTCACGGCGCCGGTTTGGGAGGGCCGGCAGTCGCACACCAGGTCTAGTGGGGGCGTGGGCTCGGAGCGCGAACGACACCAGGTTCTCTATGGCGATGAGGGCCTAGTAGCACGCGGCGTTACCCGAGATGGCCTCGTCCTCGTAGTCCTCGTCCTCGAGTGTGCCTCGGAGGTGAATATCTAAATAGCCTCGTCGGCGCCTTTGTATCACTCGCCAAAAGCCCCTACCATAATAGACAGGTGCTTCAGGGCCCGGCCAGGGAGCAGTGGATTAGTGCATCAACTGATGTTATTGCAGCACCTCTGACCGGGAGGTCCTAGGTTTGAGTCCCGGCGGCGGCAGGATTTTCGACACTAGCTTTCCAGCTAGATCGAATTCAGTCGCTGTCTGGAGGAGAATTCTAGCGGCCGGCTGCTCTGATCGGTAGTTTTCTGTAATTTCTGTGATCAACACCAGGTGAATGCTGGAGTAGTACTCTAACAAACGGACCACGGACTACGCGCGATCTTTCCTTCCTCCTCCTTGTCCTATCCTCTCCCCTTACACAACACCTACACTAACATTCACTACACTACCACATATCCCGGGAGATCGGTCGGTAGCTTAGAGCTTGCTCCCACTGGGGCGGTGCCCCGCTGGTGGGAGATACCTGGTTGGGGAAAACCCCGTTAGCCGAAGTTAGCTCGGCGCCGGAACTGGCCATGCAGCGGAGGAAGACCACCGCCACCTCCCGAGCAAAAACCGCACTATACATATGGGACTAATGACCATAGTAGTTGACGCACCCGGAATCAGTAACAATCAATCAATCATTCAGGGCGCGGTAGTGCCAGTGGTGGCCCAGGAGTTCTGCTCGAATGTGCATGTGTCTTTACCTGGATTCTTTCATAGCTATGATTGCAATCGGGGGCTTTCACAACTACATTAAAAGGGGTGTCGCTCTTCAAACTTGCCATTAATTTATGTAGTCGTCAGGTATGTACACGCTTGTAAACTAAGCTTAATTGAAGGTGAAAACAGCTGTGCCGTCAACACACATTGTCTGGGCTCGTCTAATACATCGCTGTGTCTACAATTGGCAGCACACTTTACAAAGCATGCACATATTTACTAGGATGCTTTTGTGTCATATTTAATGATGATTACTGTCACGAAATTCAGAGTTTCATTCACCTAGTATTTTGTGAATCTTGTTTCTAAAATACTCAATTTATTTTAAAATTTCTCGTATGTAAAGACATATCCTATGGAGCGTGTTGCTGTAGTATAACACATCTATAGTGTGTGTAAAATTTAATATAATAAAGTATTATAAAATATGAAAATATGAAAATTTTATTTATTGTATCGATGACTTCAATTCTAAACCCATCTCTATTCATTATTTACATTACCTTCCTTTCTTCTTGCACACTCACATTGTGATTTCTTAAACGTTTCATGACGTAACTTGCAGCAGTGTAAGTGAAGGTTTTCAAGCATAATTACTACCAATTGAAATTAAAAGTTGTAGTGGTGAGTGCATTTTGAACCATGTTTGAAATAAGGGATTTTGATCTGTTGTTTCTTTATGCCTAATAGGTTTTCTTTCAATAATGCATACTTTGTCTCTCACCACCAGGAAATATTTCTCTTTCAGAATGTTCTCTTCTCTTTGGTATTATTCTGAATTTGGCCTTTCTGAGTAAAACTCTCAGCATTTTATCTCATTAATTATATTACAATTTCCCATTTACTTTTTGTTTCATTATCTTCTTTTTGTTGCATTCAAATCATCTCCCCTCAATGGATTTGTTTTTGTATTTCTCAACTTCTACAACGACATTCTTTTCCCATTTACACTGATGTTTCATTCTCAAACTGCATCAGTACTAATATATCTTAACTCACACTGTCCATTCTGAGTAACGTTTTAACTTACAATTATTTTAACACGTACTCTTTTAAAGTATTCATTATACAGCCCTTATAAATAATACTCTATTGATTCAATCTCCTCACTTCATTTTCCTTCATTCTATTCTGGCCCATTTGCCGTCAACCTTGTCCATTTCCATAACTAATCTTTCAGCCGACCCACTTATATCGAATATATCGTATTGCCGTGCTATTTGCAATCTCTCTCGTGCCTCATGTTCTTAACCCCTGTTACTACAATTCTCATAACTCATTACCTGTCATTACTATTACATTCCACCTCTCTCTCCCCGCTTTTCTCACTTTCAGCGACCTCTTTACTCCGCTGCACCCTCTGTCTCTGCTCTCGTTAATCTTCCTCGGCCACGGCGACTCTCCTCTCCTCCACCTCCATCGCCGTCGCCTTCTCCCTTTGCGCCTGCAGCGACTTGGCTGCCGCCCTCGCCCCGCCGCCTGCACCGTTCCCTCCCACGCTCTCAACCGCACTCCGGCTCCACCTCCGTAGCCCGGGCAGGAGCGGGGAGGAGATGGATGCCTGGGCGGTGTCGAGGGGGTAGGAGAAAGGCAGGGGCGAGGTCGGAGGTGGGAGCGGGGTGGGGGTGAAGGCAGGGGCGAGGGCGGAGTGTGGCAGGGGGGGCGAGGGAGGAGGTGAGGGCGGGGTGGTAGCTAGGGAGGTGCGAGGGCGGAGGGGGCGTGGTGGGGGCCAGGGCGGAGGTGGTGGCGAGGCCGGAAGGGAAGGGAGGGCCGTGGCGAGGGAGGTGCGAGGACGGAGAGGGTGAGTTGGGGGCGGGGTGAGTTCGAGGGCAGGGGCAAGGGCGGAGGCGGGGTGAGGGCGAGTGGAATACGAGGGCGCAGGAGGCGGGGGGCGAGGCAGGTGCGAGGGCGGAGGTGGGGGCGGGGTGGTGGCTAGGGAGGTGCGAGGATGGAGGGGCGGGGTGGGGCAGGGTGGAGGTGGTGGCGAGGGCGGGAGGGGGGCTGGGACGAGGGGGCGAGGGTAGCGGCGACGGCGGTGGTGGGAGCGGGGTGAGGGCGGGGGAGGCGAATTGAGGGCCAGGTGAGAGGTGGGGGCGGGGAGGGTTCGAGGGCAGGGGCGAGGGCGGAGTGGGGTGGGGTGGTGTCGAGGGCGAGGGCGCGAGCGAAGGTGGAGCTGAGGCGTGGGCATGGGAAGGGCGGTGGAGCCAGGTACGAGGTGAGCAAGGCTGGCCGGGGATGAGGCGTGGGGGGGGCGAGTCGAGGTGAGGCCGGAGCGCTCTGCGAATTGGATCCCGGTGTGTCGCGCTGTTTGCGCGAGGCGACGGCGCTTTTTGAATTTCCGATGCGGTGCGGCGCGGCGCGCGCGGGGGCGGCGTTTTCCGTTTTAATTCCGCTCGCGGAAGGAAGCGGCGCCTCTCCCAGACGCGCAGCGGGTAATCGGCTTTGTCTCTCGCGCGCACGGAGGCGGCGGTGGCGACGACGCGCTGGCGGAGGCAACTACGGAGGAAACAGGGGCTGGGCGGTTGTTGAGTGGTGTTAGGAGTGAAGGTGGCGGAAACGGATTGGATAAAGACGGTTGAGTAGAAAGAGTTGACACGTGTGGGTTGTGAAGGGATGCCAAGGGTTGTGGTGTGTCGTTGGGGATGGTGGATTGATTGATTGTTAGTGATTCCAGGCGCGTCAACTACTATAGTCATTAATCCCGTAAGAATAGTACAAGTTTTTGCTCGGGAGGTGGCGGTGGTCTTTCCCCGCTGGATGGCCACATGCAGCGCCGACCTACCGTTGGCTAACGGGAGTTTCCCCACCCAGGTATCTCCCACCAGCGGAGCACCATCCCTGAAGGGCCAAGTGCTAAGCCCGCGACCGGTCTCCCGGCATGTGTTGTAGTGTAGTGCATGTTAATGTAGGTGTGTGTTTAAAAGTTGGTGGAGAAATTGCGAGTGTGATAATAAGGGAGGTGAAGACTGCGATGAATTTGTTTCCAGACCCGTCAACTGCTATGGGCATTACTCCCGTGAGCGTAATGAATGTTTTATCGCGGGAGATGGTGCCCCCCGCTGAGTGGTGAGATTTGGCACGGACCTAACGTCGGCTTATGGAGGATTTCCTCAACCTGATATCTCCGCTCAGCCGGAAAACTCCGACCTTCCGACGGGTCTCGACCCGTGAAGTGGTGGTGTGCATGTAAATGTAAGCGGCTGTAAGTATGGGGAGATGATAGGACAAAGAAGAAGAAAGAAAGCTCGCACGCAGACCGTAGCCCATTTGCTGGGGTACCGCTCCGGTATTTTCCTGGTGTTGATTATATAAAACTCAGAAAATTTTACAATAAGATGAGTCAGTCGCCACAATTCCCTTCCAGACAGCGGTTGCCTTCGCCCTAGCTATTTAGCTACTGTCAAACATCCGCCAGCGTCAGGTCTCGAACCCTGTAACCTCCCGAATAGAGTTCCTACAGGACAGCGGTGGAAATAGCAGGGGGTGTGATGGTGGTAGCGACAGAGCTGGTGGGTACGGCCGTGCTGGAGGAAGCTGAGGAGAAGCCGGTGGAAGTGGTTAAGGAGACAGAGAGCTGGAGGAAGAAGCGAATGCGGGGGGAGGGAGGAAAGCGAGTGGGTGGCGGAGGAGAAAGAGGAAGTGGCGACTACAGCGGAGTCGAAGATGGCGCTGGAGGCCGAGGGAGCGACGGTGGAGTGGCAGTGGACACAGTGCGGACGTGAGGGTAGCAGCCACGAAGGCGGGAGAGATGGCGAGCATAAAGGAACCGGCGAAGTGCGCAGACCAAGGCAGACCATTCGCTTTCATGAGCATCTCATATTGGTCTGAATCAGGGGTGTCCAACTCGCAAGGCCTCGAGGCCCGCAACTAAGACCTTTCATGTGGTTGCGAGAAATATTTTCATTACTCGAGCGAGTATTGTTGATCTGGACACTTTGCCGGCTGCTCTGAAAAGGGGGAGGAGGGAGAACGGAACAATGCATCAGGCCTTACCATGGATAACGCAGGGAAACACTTTGGGATAATTTTGAACATATGAATATACTAGAAAGAAAACTTGTATCTAAACTTGAGCTATTTTTTACTTTAAGCGGATGTTGTCTCCGGTTGGGCGCATGCGCAAGATGCACAATTTTCTCGCCCGACTAGGATGCAAGCGACTTTCAGTTTTGACTAATAACCTTTCGCGGGCCACAATAAATGACACCATGGGCCGGCAGTTGGACAACCCTGGTCTAAATCATTGCTTAACTGTTGTGACGTGCCACCTTCGGAACTGACTATCTTCAGCGAATTCCTAAGGCGACGCGTCAGTTGGAGTACATTGGTGATTAGTATCCTACAAAGATTGAAGGGAAGGGGCGGATTACTTAAAGCACCTGTTCAAATTAAGTGTATCCTTTTATTACTTAGTCAAGAGAGAAAAGGGGAGATAAAAAGAGAGAAAGATAGAGCTAGAGAGAAAGAGGGAGCGAAAGGGAGCGAGGGAGTGTGAGCGAGCGAGAGAGGGAAAGAGAGCGAGAGAGAGAAAGAGCGAGAGAGGGAAAGAGCGAGAGAGGGAAAGAGCGAGAGAGGGAAAGAGCGAGAGAGGGAAAGAGCGAGAGAGGGAAAGAGCGAGAGGGAAAGAGCGAGAGAGAAAGAGAGCGAGAAAGGGAGAGCGAGAGAGAAAGGAAGATCGAGAGAGAAAGGAAGAAAGAGAGAGCGAGAGAGAGAGGGAGAAAGAGAGAGCGAGAGAAAGAGAGAGCGAGAGAAAAAGGGAGACCTAGATAAAGAGAGAGAGAGAGAGAGGGTACGGGAGGCGAGCTACCGAGACGGCGGCCTCTTACGCCATCACTCCGTGATCCAGACGCTCCTCCAGGGACGGCTGTGGAGATGTGCGGGCGTGTCTTTTTCATTCACAGGATCTTGACGTACCGTACACACTCACTAACTCACGTCTGCCTCCATCTCTACCTGACTTCTTATCTGCCCCTGCTGGCTCCGCCTGGCCCGTATGTATTGGGGCCTCGCTTACATTCGGCAGCGCTTTTTAGCGGTCACTGCCAGAATGGTTGCGTCGTTACACACCGCTCGCCTTGAGAATCGTCTGACCACGGTGCGATGTTGCAATGGCGGCTCGCCACACGGTCGTCGGCTCGCTGGGTCGACCCAATTCGGAAATGAAAGTTCTTTTGCAACACGAAAGTTCAAAGTTGTATAGTAAAATTATTTTTTGGCCTTCATTCAGGAGCTCTGTACGTGAATACTTTGATAATCAAGTGAATGAAGTTTGTAATATACTTTATTTACAGTTTACCTTCATCAGTTGTATTTCAAAGTTAATTTTACAATAAATTTCGAAGATGATACTTGGTATCAACACCAAGTGGCTTTCTGCTGAACTACAGACAAAAATATTGTTCTAGAAAGTGAAAACAGCAATGTGCCAATGTTTCGTGTACACCTACATCTACAGATGTTTTACCTACTACGGTATAGATTGTTTTGAGACATTGTAACGTTTTTAAACGATTTGAGACATTTAACGTTTCATTAAAATATGATGACAAGCTTCTTTGCCCATGATAAACTAGTTCAAGTACGTATGTTTTCTGATATATTACAAATCAGTACAGCAATACAATAACAATAGGGCAGTAGAGATAACAGATTGTCAAACAAAATCATATAAAGTATCAATCTGGGACTATTTGTTTTCTACAATCACATAATTCAAAATTGACTTGCTGAAAGCGCTTTACTTTCCTATCATACCTAAGAGGTGTTATAAAAACTGAAAGTGTAAGTAAAAATTGAAAGTCAATAAAAGGAATGTTTCGTGTTTGAATCTTTCGGACTTGTAATCTTTCGGTAAACTTCTCTGCAATGATAAGTTCAGTTGTTGTTGCACTAATCGGGTGTCTGGTGCCATATCGCAAGCGAAGAGGAAACAATTTTTCTCAGGAGACTATTTAGCAGTAATAAGTGCTATTTATAAAGTGAACGCTCTGGGTACCGAAAATTACAGCAAATTATTACAGTTAAGGAATTGGAATTTAATATAAAAATGGTACCATAATGAGCAATACTTATGTCATTTTAAAGAAATACAATAAAATGTGTAATTTACCTTAGAATGTACGTGCACAGTCCGTGATTTAATTGAATATACGTTTTTTGACCTACTAAAATGAATTCTGAGAAACAGTTGTGAAAATGTTTTCCTAATTTATATGAAAACACTCTTATATTAAAATGAAGCAAAATTTTAATTTAGAATCTAGAGAAACTCTACTTTTCTGAAAACCAATACAATGAGTTCAAGTTAGTGAATTAACTGCTGCAATTGAATAAATTTTATGCTACTTTTACAAGGCAATAACAAAAAGCGAAACATAAAAACGATTACTTATCCTTCCCGTACTAACCTGGAAATGAATTGCACTTTTCAGGTGTTTAGATTTATTTTCATGTCTTTGAGAAGTAGCTGCCAAATACCATACACGCGAAGCACGCTACAATTCGAATTCAAAAAGAAGACCGTACGTTATTCCTCATTTTTCATTCCCCGTCGCTATGGCAGAGCATTCTCCCACCACACCGAAAGAAAGACAAATGATTACCAGCTCACAGAACAGAGAATAATGACATTCCCACAATAACATTAACCATCCCTGCACCGGCGCGAATATTTCGAGGCAAATGGAGTACCTGCATTCCTTTCTACGAATTAATTTATGTGGATAGCGAACGACTTGATACTAATGCGAAAAAAATTGGAGTCTAAAAAGCCTTCTTCCGCGAAGCGATGGCGCTTCGCGGGAACCCCGCATGGCGCGTGGCGTGCGAGCAATTGCAAAAGGCAATTCGCAACGCAACCATTTTTCACGACCTCCTTACTTACGGCCCGACTAGCAGCGCACAAACAATCAGCACGCAAATTAATTTCCGCCTGTGTACAAATAGGCGTCGCTGATGGAGCGTGCGTGTCTGGGTGCGCGAGCAGGGGAAGCAAAGGTGAAAGCGGGGTAGGAGTGGGGGGAGAGAGGGGGCGGCCATTGCGATGGATGGCTGGTTGTTAGTGATTCCGGGCGCGTCAACTATTGAGGGCATTAGTCCCGTAAGTACAGTGCATGTTTTTCCGGTCGGGAGGTGGGGGTGATCTTCCCCCGCTGGATGGCGAGATCCGGCGCCGACGTACCATCGGCAAGTGGGGTCTCCCCTAACAAGTATCTCCCACCAGCGGAGAACCACCCCAGCCGGGACAAGCTCTAAGCTCCCGGCCGGTCTCCCGGCATGTGTGGTAGTGGAGTGTATGCTAGTGTAAGCGTGTGTAAGAGGTGAGGATAGAACAAAGAAAAGGAAGGAAAGATCGCGCGCGGTCCGTGGCCCGTTTGGAAGGGTACTGCTCCGGCATTCGCCTGGAGAAACGACGGGAAACTACCGATCAGTGCATTCGGACGCTAGAATTCTCCTCCAGGCAGCGGCTGAATTCGACTTAATTTACAAGTTGTTGTCGAAAGTCTTGCTACTGTCGGAACTCGAACCCAGAACTTTCCGGTCAGGGGCACTGCAGTGAATCAGTTGATGCACTGAGCAACATCTACCGGTAATTTATGATGGAGAATTTATGAAAAGTGAGGTTCAAGAGATGTTGAATGGCGGTGGTGCCAGCAATGGTGACGTCTGTGACAGCTTTGTTGACAGTAGAGGCAGAACAATAGACGGTAGAAGCATAGAGTTGGCCGAGGGTGACCGAGAAGAGACGATGGGGGGTGGCGATGATGGTGGGGCCGGTGAAGGAAGGGAGTGATGACGATGGCGCACTACGTAAAACTAATTTTAAAAGGTGAGTGTCTGTCCGGGGTGTGACAAGTCACACTGAGGGATGCCTCTTGACGACGCGGTACATTTATTAGTGAAACATGCTGACAAGTGTTTTCTGATTTCGCATTTTCATCTTACAATCACGAAGTGTGCAGATTTTACCGTTTAGCAATGTTATACTGGATCAGAATCTCTGGATTTAAGATAATCTTTGTTTTACAGTCCAAGAATTACAACTTGAACCATTTTACATCAAAATAATATACAAGTACTTGTTGGATTCCATTATGTATAAAGACGTATTAATTGTACGAGAGTGAGCGGAAAAGAAAGTCCCTCAGACGACACGTGGTGATAGAATTGGCGGTTGTGAAGGGTAAGTGAAGGTGAAGTGAAGGTGAAGTGAAGGTGAAGTGAAGGTGAAGTGAAGGTGAAGTGAAGGTGAAGTGAAGGTGAAGTGAAGGTGAAGTGAAGGTGAAGTGAAGGTGAAGTGAAGGTGAAGTGAAGGTGAAGTGAAGGTGAAGTGAAGGTGAAGTGAAGGTGAAGTGAAGGTGAAGTGAAGGTGAAGTGAAGGTGAAGTGAAGGTGAAGTGAAGGTGAAGTGAAGGTGAAGTGAAGGTGAAGTGAAGGTGAAGTGAAGGTGAAGTGAAGGTGAAGTGAAGGTGAAGTGAAGGTGAAGTGAAGGTGAAGTGAATATTGATAGCGGCAACGGCATTGGTGACAGCGGTGATGACGGTAGTAATAGAGAGGTCGCCGCTTGTTGTAATCTCGTTTAATATTATCATTCGTTTAATGTCACATTTATATCCCTCCCGGACTAATATTAAAACATTAAGCAAACGTCGTTTATTGTGATCAGAATTCGTTTTATGTTGTCATTGTTTTGAAACACATTTCGGTTACGCAGTTTTGAGTCATCAAGGCTCGTAACTCGAGAAAGACGAGCAAATAATATTATTCGCTACTGACGCACATGATCCGGCAGCTGCTGAGAGATGGAAGAGGAATGGTCAAAAATTATTTCTGATTTTTCTCTTGTGAATTTTCATTTGCTAATCTTCAGTTAGAATATTTAGCCTATTGTTTTTAATCGGTTCATGTTATAATATTACCTGTGGCCTGAAGTGATAACAATAACCGGCATCCACCGTATATGTGACTGCGGCTAAGGTGTTTGACGCGAACGCGATAGGGATGTACAACAATAACGGAGATGATAGTTTAGGAATTGGTGGTGATGTTGGTGGCGGCAGCCTGGGTGCTAATGGTGGTGAAAAGAGGTAGAGGTTTTAACGGCGGCGGAGGCGTTGGTGATAGCAATGGCGAAGGGAACGCTAGAATATGCAATGTAATGGGAATGCCTCTCATTGGTGTCTTCAAGGATGACAGTAGCGAAGATGATAATGGTATTTCCGAGAGCAAGAGAAATGAAGTGAGATCCTTAATGCGTGTTCTGAGCGCTTCGTTTGATTCACTCATATCTCCCGCTATCTACCTATGGTAAAAGTCACATACACTAATAGTGTATGTGACTGTAAAGCCTAATATTAGGCTTTCCTCAACAGCTAAAGTCTTTATGCTAATTATAGTAGAAGAAGCTGCAACAAATGCTTTAATTCATTCACTTTTAATTTTAGGATTATTACTTGACTTTATTTTTTTGTATGCTGTCAGACATGGCGAACAATTGGAAAAGAGAATCACTTAACTTTTTGTAATTGACTAAATTCTATACATTATGTAATTTTTAAAAAGAATGCTAGCAAATGCAGTATGGCATTTCTGTTATCATGTGAACTAGTCACTTTTGACTCAAAAGACGTAGATGATAAAGTCACAATATTACCAGCCATTTACTAAGCCATGTTTTCCAATTACCAACTATCTCTTTCTTTCTGAATAGATAATATTCCCATGCAAATCTACTTCAGAATAAGGAAAAAAATTCTACATATAAATACAGTGTGTTTCAGATATTTTCTTGATGATTAACAATATCATACACATATTAATGAAAATTGTTAAACAAAAACAAAAATTATATCCACTAATAAAAGTTTTGAAACATGCAGTGGCATGGCCGTTATTGGATCTATAATTTTACGGAACGTATTATTTATCAACAGTTTTCATTGCCTGTAATATTGTCCAGATTCTCAGAAACGAATAATGAGATGGAATTCAAGGGGTATTTGCTGTTATTTCAATTGCTAGGATTCTGAGAGCTTCGTTTCATGTTATTTGTGAGTGTGGCAGAGAGGCGATGGCGTGGCAGTGGTAACGCGGACCAGTGCGAGAGCGGGCCGCGCTAGCCAAGATGGAGAAGGAAGCAGTGTCGATAGTACTGATAATGGGAGTGGTGATGCCGTTAGCTCGCGCGGCGGTTTAGTGAGTGGCGCGGAACCACAGGCAGGGAGGGACAGTGACAAGGACTATGGAGCCAGAGTCTGATTGCGGGGCGAGGAGGACGAAGGCGGTAAGGGGTGGGGGATGAGAGGCAATAGCCGGGGTGGAAGGGATAGGGAGGGGTTGTGGACGGGTCGCGACTATGGACAGGGCGGAGGCATTCGCGGACCGAACTTGTTGGCGGGCGGGGTGTGAGTGAGCGGGGTGTGGGTGAGTGGAGGTGTGCGTGAGCGGGAGTGTGGGCGAGCGGGGATGTGGCTGAACGGGTGTGTGGACGGTCGGGAGGGGAAGTGGGTGGGTGAGTGGTGTGGAGGGCGTGTGGGTGTGTGGTCGGGCGAGGGTATGGACGTGTCGAGAGTGGGTGCGAGGGCGTGTGGGTGGGTCGGGGGACTGTGCAGGCCGCGCCAGGGGGGTGGGCGAGGCTGCATCGCAAGGGGCGGGGTGGGGCCGGAGCGGCGTGACCGCCTAGGCGGCGGCGCGGGCGGGGGCCGAGACAAAACGCAGGTGCTTAGGCCCCTGCGTGGGACGCGGAGGGTAAACTTCCGCTGCTACTTTTCAGCCGCGCTCCCCTCGCGGCGGCGAGGCGCCGCGGTGGAGCCGCAGCGCGGGGCTAGCGGCCTCTGGGCGAGGGGGCGGGAGCTGTCGCGCACACCGCAGCCAGGTTGGTTGGTTGTTAGTGATTCCGGGCGCGTCAACACAGTAGGTCATTAGTCCCGTAAGTGTAGTGTATGTTTTCCTCGGGAGACAGCGGTAATCTTACCCCGCTGGATGGCGAGATCCGTCGCCGACATACCGTTGGCTAGCGGGGTTTCCCCTAAGCAGAACTCTCCCACCAGCAGCGCACCGCCCCAGCCGGGACAAGCTCTAAGCTTCCGACCGGTCTCCCAGATTATGTGGTTGTGTAATGCATGTTAGTGTAAGTGAGTGTGTAAAGAGAGAAGATAGAACAAGAAGAGGAAGGAAAGATCGCGCGCGGTCCGTGGCCCGTTTATTAGGGTACTGCTCCGGCATTCGCCTGGTGTTGATCAGAGAAACCACGGAAAACTACCGATCAGAGCAGCCGGCCGCTAGAATTCTCCTTCAGACGGCGACTGAATTCGACATACCTGAAAAGCTTGTGTCGAAAATCTTGCCACCGTCAAGACTCGAACCTAGTACCTCCCGGTCAGAGGCGCTGCAGTGACATCAGTTGATGTACTGAGCTACTGCTCCCGGTCCGCAGCGAGGGGGGGATGGTCGTAGTATAGGGGCATCGACCACTAAAGTAATGGAGACTATGAGAACGAGCCCACGAGTCGAACAAGAAGGTGAACACTGAGAAATCGAAGCATTTCCATTGTAGCAATTAGAGTTTGTGAAATTATTGAACCGAACGTAATTGATAGAGAGAATGCAAAGGGAACAATTGGGATAGCTAGAACAATGTGGGTAGGCTACACGACGTAAACAGTAGATTCGTCTGGTTATTGGGAATTGATGATAATGGAGAAGCAACATAAATAGAACCGAATTCAAAAAGAACTCTGTCATGTACTGCTGGCAAGAAATACAAACAATATAATTAAAAGTAAAGTAGTAAAGTAAGAAGAAGAAGTAAAGTAAGTAAAAAGTAGGAACAAGTAAAAGTAAAGTGAGATACGTGCTAGGAAAATGTCAGAAAGGATCTTACGTCATAAATATGAGAGATCTGTTGAATCATTTTCTGATAAACCAGGTTTTAGGAAAATAAAGAATAAATGGGCCTACTTTCATTAGTTATCATGACCAGAGAAATGATCGAATTTCATGCTAAAATGAAATTGCAAATAACAATCAAAGTAACTGGAACAATTTTCAAAGAATAACAGTGGATATAGCAATAAACAATTCTGACAGAAGCACACTCAAACGAACACAAGGATGGAGCCGGGTGCGCAGAGGAGGCAGCGGGGCCGAGGCAGCGCGCGAGGGGCGTAGGTGGCTGCGTGGAGGGCGCGGAGCGGGCGGAGCGGACGCCGCGGCGTGGGCCCCTGGGGAGTGCCGGCTGACGGATGAATGCCCGTGCGCCCGCGCCTCGCTGCCAGCCCCGGCCCCGGCCCCGCCCCGGCCTCCCCGGCGCGCACGCAAATACCGCCAGGCGTAATGACGCGCGGCGGCGCCAGGGGCGGCACAAGCGAGGTGGGCTGTGAGGACGGAGGATTCGACGGCGGCGCCAATTTGGAGCGACGGTGGGTGCGGAAAGGAAGTTTGGGTGTAACGGGGATGGGATCGGCAACGCGTGGGTTGGTTGTTAGTGGTTCCGGGCAAGCTGAGGTCATTATTCCCGTAAGCGTAATGCATGTTTGTCTCCTGGGAGGTCGCGATGGTCTTACCCCGCTTGAATGGCGACATGCGACGCCGACCTACCGGCTAGCGGGGTTTCCTTCAACCAAGTATCTCCAGTCACCGCCCCAGACGTGACAAGCTCTAAGCTCCCGACCGGTATTCCGATATGTATGGTAGTGTAGTGCATGTAAGAGGGGTGAGGATAAGATAAGGAAGAGTAAGGAAAGATCGCGCGCAGTCCGTGGCTCGTTTGTTAGGGTACTGAATTGACAGTGAAAGAAAATCGATAGCAAATCACGATGTTATTTATTGTTAATTTTTTATTCTTTACATTCGATAATCATTTTTACATACTCCTAACATGCTGGTAACCAAACAATAAAATATATCTCTTTTACGTACTGTAATTAAAAATGTATAGGAAAGTAGCATGTTTATTAGTCTATAATTAAAACATCGATGTTTTTCTTCGACATCGAAAGCGATTTATGGATGTTTTAGTAAAATTTGCCATCACTAAATAGCAGTGGCGGTGGCGAGAGCCATCGCCGGCGAGGGCGGGGAAAGGCCGAGTGGCAATGGGGGCGGAAGACTGTGAGAACGGAGGACATGACGGCGGCGGCAATTTCGTGCAGCAAAACGGGAGCAGCGATGGCGGAGGGTAAGGCGAATGACAGCATGGCAGTGGCGACGACGAGGGCGGCATGAGGGACTGACAGCAGATTCGCGGGCTCACACACGATGCGGAGAAAGGAGGGGCGGCCGCGGAAAAGGGGAACAATCTGACATTTTGAAAGTCTCCCCCACTCGTTCTACGCGAGTGGGTAGGTCGCTCCTTTCATTCATCTGAAACTGCAAGTTGAAAAGTACTGTTTATGTAATAGTATTTGGTATAAGCGTCTTTGTGAAGTATATACACTAGTTCACTTTGCATTCAAATATTACCCAGGTTAATTTACATGGATTAAGAATAGACAAAAATATTAGTTGAGGTATATGGAAGAGGTGTGTTTAAATAAAGAGAATTTATTTGGTGTACTAAAATATGCATTCATTATAATTATGAAAGTACTTTTCAATGACGCGTGTTTAGATTTGTTTTCAGCACTTTCATTCGCTCACACAAAATATCCTTTCAGAACCTAGTACATTGTAGTCACGAAATGTACTGAAAATGTGTGTTCTGTTTCTATAACGATGTTTCTAACAACAGCCTATTATTTAATGTCATGAACATGGAATGAATTCATTAATAACGTGTACAATGCATTGTATTTTCTCAACAAGGGCTGTAGGTTATGTTCGCAAAAATACTATCCACATCCCCCCCCCTGTCGTTTCCAAGGAAAGAGTTTTAAAAATATTCCGATAATATGCTTTGGTCGCGCGGACAATTTCGTTGCCCCATGCATGTGAAATAATGTGCAACGTTCATTCAAGAGAACAAGTTCTTCAGTTCTACTCACAATTTGCAGTTTACTCTTTGCCTCAATATATAAATTGATCGTACGACGCTCAATACCTTTGCAAAAACGAAAAAATTTTAAACGATTCTGCGTGATTGCTCCAAGTTTTTATGTAAAGGATGATTATGTTAATACGTGTTCAGTCAATGATGCCATTACAAAAACCTAGACGAATATGGCATTACCGACGCTGTAAACTGTTTTAAAAGTATTTTCATATGTTGAATTTCATTCATTTCTTTCATACGTAGCTTTCTTCAAATATGTTCTAACAGTATCTGGCAATGGACTTTCAAATGAGTCGTAGTAGCTGATAACGTTATACTCCTCTTCAAAAATTTTCAGCACCCGATGGCCTTGTATGTTACCTCCGTACGTGATATGAACTGGTAATATTGAAATTTCAAAATTATAATCGCCGAAAAAAATAGTATTTATCATTGTAGAAATCACGACCGTTAATAAGTAGTAGGAAACTGGATCACGGGATCGGTCAATTAATGGAAAACTAGTGTTTTCCATTAATTGACCGATCCCGTGATCCAGTTTCCTATTAGTATTTATGCGAATAATTAACGTTTAGTGCAGCTACATTTTTTTAAAAATTTTTTGTTAATATTCACAATCACCTGTAAGCTGGTGTTCTGGTTTATTCTCTAATTATAATAGAAGATCATTCTCAATTATTTCCAAAAATTCTGTAGCATAATCTTCTGCAACTACATTTGATTCTTCCCCGCATTTGCTCAATTTTCTTCCCTAATTTTTGAAGAGCTTAAAACTTCACAAACTCTGTCTAATTTGTGTTCACTTCTACTCCTGCAATTGCTGTATTAATATATTGTATGCGAATTTATACAAACATTAAGAGGCGACTGTTTTGTAAGTTTATGTGAATAAGGTATTAGTTAATTTTAAGAAGAATAAGTTCTAGATCACGTACATTTTAAAATTGGTATTTGTACACATGGGAACGTAAAAGTTAGACGTCGAACGCAAGAACGTTTATTCATTATTTAACATTACTCACAGTTTTTTCTCGGCATTCATTTGAAATTCTTCAAATTTAATAAGTTTCAAGGCAGTTCTCTCTCTCTCTCTCTTTCTCCCTCTCTCTCTGTGTCTCTCTCTGTCTGTCTTTCTGTCTGTCTGTCGGCCTGTCTGTCACTCTCTCTCAAAGACCCTTGACCTATCAAGAGTCACATAGGGGGGGGTTAGAAAAGCTATAAGTCAACTTACAGGTAACTCAAAATTAATTATAACTAGGATATCAATCTCTAATTATAATTGTAATTATTTTTGTAAATATTCTCAATAGTTTTGTAATTGTCATATATCTAGTTGTAATAATGTTTCCCACCGAGCATTAGCTCAAAGCGAACTTTAATAAATCTATATGTCTATCTATATTTTTTCCTCTTTTTATTTTTAAATTGAACAGATCCCTCAAATCATTTCCTTCAATTTTGTTTTAGAAATTCGTAGCATTCAATGAACTATTGTAACACCCGTTACAATTTGGTTTAGTTTGTTTGAATGAAATAATTTAAACTAATAGATTCAGATCGTTAGCCCATTTTTGAGACATGATTCAAAAGTCGATTCTGAATTTTTCCATTCTTGGTTTGGTTTGGAAATCCAGAGTTCAAATTTCGATGTTAAAACACAATTTGAGGGTTCATGAGGCGAAAAAGTGGTTTGTACCCTCATATATGTCTGCTTGCCCGCCTGCTTTGTCAGTCTGTCTGTCTATCTGACTGTCTGTCTGTCACAAAACAATTCCATACTGATAATGCTTGTTTACAGTTAAGCACGTAACAAATTCATATTTATGCAATTATTTCTTTGATATATACACGTATTGAGATAAAATACTTTTAAATGTTTAGAGTCATATAAATATTTTCTAATTGATTGAAGAACTTGTTGAACTGTTCGTAATTTTTTTAAATGTTACATCACATTCTTTGATTTGAGAAAATAAAAGAATACATTTAATAAATGATGGATGAGTAAACAAACAATAAATGCATTAATTAATGTAAACGCCGCCCGCGTCATTATATGTGCCTGCGTTCCTACGGCCTCAATCGTTCGCCTAATACCGATCCTCGTGCCCTGAGCGAAGGATTCCCTCTCTTGGCGCCAGTTGCTCCTTTCTCCGCACCAGGCGCTGCGACTGCGTTCCACGAGAGTGCGCCAATGAACGCGCCCTCGCCCGCCCTCCCGAACGCCCAACTCCGAACTCTCACTCTCTCACACTCGCCCTCCCATTACTCCCTCACTCTCCCCTTCCATTACTCCCTCACTCTCGCTCTCCCATTACTCCCTCACTCACGACCTCTCATCACTCCCTCACTCTCGCCCTTCCATTACTCCCTTACCCATCTATTACTCCCTCACTCTCCCATTACTCCCTCACCTTCCCATTACCACGTCACCCTCCCATTACTCCGTCACTCTCGACCTCCAATTAGTCCCTCACCCTCCCATTACTCCCTCACTCTCACCCCTGCATTACTTCCTCACTCACGACCTCTCATCACTCTCTCACCCTCACCCTCCCATTACTCCTTCACTTTCGCCCTCCCATTACTCCCTCACCCTTCCATCACTCTCTCACCCTCGCTCTCCCATCATTCACCGGTCCTTGTACCACCCCCTGTCCTCATCCTCCTATCACTTCCACATTCTCTCATCATTGCCCGCGCCCACCCGCTCGCCCGAAACCGCCGCTTTTTCCGCCGCCACCCCCATTAACAATGGAAGGCGGCGAGCGCGAGCGCGCGACGCCACAAAAGAGTGAGCGGGCTGCGGGCGGCGGCGGCAGTGATGAGGGTGTGTCGCCGGCGGCCCAGTGCGCAAGCATGGTCCCTCATCGCTGCCGCCTCCGCCGCTGTCAGAGTCACTCACTGCGCTACCGGTAACAGCGGCGACGCTCAACCTCACCGGCGCTGCTAGAGCTTTTCAGCCAGCATCGCGTGCACGTTGTTCTCGTCCTCAGCTTCACAATTTTATAATGAGAGTTGTACGAAATAGTTCTATGTGAATATCATTTTCTGTACCATACTACGGTTTTCAATTACTAATACTACCACAATAATTTCATCCAGAATTTTATTTCTATTTTATTGTGTGCCATCAAATCCAAAGGCACGATGAGGATGGATTGTAGAAAGTTATAAGAACTTCCTGCCACACAAAGTTTCCTGACTTGCAGTCTCATCAACTACTATGCATTAGAGTTACTATTTTATGAGATTTTTTTGCAAGATCTTTGTAATAAGTTATACTTATTTGTCACGCTCCATGAAGCGTTATGAATCTATCTGGAATGGTCATCATTATGCTATCGTTCTTTTTTACCGCAACGAACATTACTATCAAAATTTATGTTTTCCAACATTGAATCAATTATGACCGATTAGAAACTAATTTCATTGTATCCTGGCAGCTACTGACGACTTATAAAGATATTGTCAAGAGCTGATGTAATACAATAGAGTATATACCAATCCATTATGTAGATAATTCGTGTATGTATCATTCACTTCGCTATATTGCTCCCAATTCTTCCCTTTCGGCATTCTGCCCCGTCCTCTCCCTGCAATAATGCCGCCACTCTCACCGCAGTCATTGCTACCGAAATATCACCTCCGCCACCACCTGCACCTCGCCGACATCCCCAGCGGGCGCCCGGGGCCCAGCAGCCGGGCCGAGGAATAATGCAGACCGGCAAACTGATTAGGGAGGGCGCGGGCGCGCGGGCGGCGACGGCGGATCGGTGACAGGCGTGGGCGGGGGCGGGGCGGGGGCGGCGGCGCTCACTTATTCATGGGGCGCTCGCCCACGCCGCCCACGCCGCGCACGCCGCCCGCCGCGCCGCCCATCGCTCATTGCAACTCGATTTCGGGGCGGGCTGTCGCGCAGGCACGTCGCCCGCCCAGGGCCAAACTTGGGCGGGCACGCGCCCGACTTGGCGCGCGAGTTGTGGCGGCGGGGCGGGGCGGGGCGCCGCCCACGGAATTTCGCGGCGGCCGACGCCGAAGGAGGGGGAGCCCGCCCCAGGGCCGCGCCCATCGGAAAACCGTTTGTCACCGCCGCCTGGGACGCGTCTTTGCGAGTGCGGGCGTTCGGCCTCCTGGAGACGCCGCCAACTGGCCGTGCGGGCGCCCTGGGGCCACGGAGCAGAGGTTCGCCCCGCCCGCCGAGGGAGTGCGCGCGAATCTCTGGCGCGACGTGTTCTGCCGCGAACAGGCACAGAAAAGTACGGTCTTTGGCGCGGTTCTTGAATCCGAGCAATGGTCCAACATACTGGAGATTGCACCTCCTTCGAACGTATAGGTAAAAATGCACGCAATTCAAATCAATTAAAACTAAGAGAAATAAAAGTCTATATTGAAACACTACTTACATAATGTTTTGCTTTGGGTCCACGTAAGGCATGTACACCTCCGCGCACGTGGTTCTGATGGTCTTTCATTTCCACTGGCCATTTACATTCTACTCCAGTACATCGCAACATGCACTATTGCTTCGTCACGTTTCACTCAAATAAAATTATTTTATTTCGAAAACTTCACTTCCCTGGTGCATTTGGCAATAATGAAAGATCTTCGACTATCCACTTATTTCTTTTAAGTAAAATTTAATTCTACTAAAAGTGTTTTGAAAATCAATTTCTCACAGAACATTATTAAATTTTAATTTAATTGCCCAACGTCCGTTTTACGGGAAAATAAGAAATATAAACAGCGTTCATCACCATTATTAACTTTTTCCTTGTGTGTAGGAACTTGATAAGTCATTAATCTTGATAGATAATAGAAATATTATCATCATTAAAATATTAGATGGCAATTGACTGCTATCATTAACACGAAAGGTAAGCTGTTTGCTACATAAATAAACAAAATACTAATTTCATAACAATACGTCTTTAGTGTGTCAACATACTCTGGCTTACATAACAATTAATATTTCTCTTTCGATAACCCGGCATATCTTTTCTATTTTGCAACCATATCCGCGGTGGTATTTAACGGACGGTCCTACAACAGTAATACAGTTTATCTGCTCTTTCTTAACAGTATTTTGATATTCCTCAGTCTCAAAATACGAAGAAATGTGGTGATCATAAGAACTGACACAAAGTAGTGAGAGAAAAAGGGCTAATTAATACCTCAGGTTTCAATTAGAGTGACGAAGGAATAACGCGAACTTATCTTGATTATTCATCCCACTATCTATTCTCTCTGATGGATCGATCGTGCATCGGCTTCCAACAACAAACAGAAAGTAACGAGGTCACCGCTTCTTCCATTGCCATTAGAGAATTACTAACATTACACAACGTCTCAAGAACAGCGCTCATATTCATATATTAGGCTTCCGTCGACAAACTTGATGGATAGGTCGGTTCATAGAAAACGCTTAATTGTTGTAAAGAGCATACTTGAAAAGAATTGAACTATATTGTCTTAGTTCTTTTACTTAGTATTATCACAGAGAAATTGCATTAATATTATTTTCTTACAGTTTTAGTAGCACATTCTGAAATTATAGAACATTTTGCAAATTATGGCCCGAGATAAATTGCTGAGAATTTTTTTGTATAGTTCACTTTTTTAGAGTGTGCATCAGGCTGACGTGGATAAAATTGTGGTTGTCGTTCGAATTTTCTTTTCCGTCAAATTATAGTAAGTATTGGTCAAGATAAAGAAGTCGGTAAAAATTAAACTATAATCTCTAAAATATTTTTAATTCAATAAATTCCCCGCTCTGTCCGTCATTTTCTGTTTAAATTTCCATTCATTGAAATAGAAAGCAAATACCTAAAAAAGGAGATATTTGCATGTTTCCACGAATATCGAAAACGATAATTTTTCAGACTGATTCTTTTGAAGCAACTAAACAATTTTAACCACTCTAATTATATATAATGTGCACACACACGACTGAGTCAAAAATAAAAAAAAATATATTGTAAAATGTTTACAAAACATTAATCATAAAACTCATTGAGTGAGAGAGCTATCAGAAAGGTCTTCATTTCCATTCTAGAATAATTCTCTTTTATCGTTAGTTGCCTCTCGTCTCCTCCAGTCGTCATTTTCACAATTTTGCATTTTTCATTTTCCAAACATTTCTGGGAATTTTGTTTTATTGGACATACTCTACTCACCAGTATTTATCACGATTACATCCACACGAAACTGGTTTAAAAATATTTTGTCAATTTCACAAATTACTGAATTTTAAAAAATTGTTTTTCGCTTTCGAGTATGACCCCAAATTATATTTCACGAAATGGAAAATTAAATTGCATAGGCTTTACCGTTTAAAATGTTTGGATTTACTAGCACAGTTACTGTAAACATTTGTTTCTTGCAGGAAGAATCTCCACCGCGGTTGTGACCGGGGTGAACGGATCAAACCTCAGCCAATATTGGCAGAAACTGGATCCTCTAAGCAGAAGCCCGTTCGCACCTGCTCGGGGCCAGATATCGAGCCGCGCCGGCCGGGTACACGGGACGTTCATCACCGGCCTTTCCTGCCTTCCGCGCGACCGCCGGGACAAAGGCCGGCGCCGCGTCCGCCCCCGCGCCCACCGTCGCGCGATAACTTCCGGCCACGAGATGCCCCCAGCAGCAAACAGGCCGCCCCCAAAAATCGAACGACAGAGATGGCTCAGGGCAACAACTGATGTCACTGCAGTCGCTCTGACCGGGAGGCCTTAGGTTCGAGATGCACGCGTTTGTAAAAAATTTAAAAAAATATAAATAAACAGTGCCAAATCGTCAATATTGCTACTTTGGCCTCACGTATTGGGGCTCGAGTATTGAGAAGACGTTTTGCAAGTTTCCCTGTCGCTAGACCGGCAAATGTGGTTCGGGTTATCAACTGATGTCACTGCAGTACTTCTGGCCGGAAGGGTTCGAATCCCGACGGTGACAGGATTTTCGACACTAGCTAGAGTGTTAGGTCGAATTCTGCCGCTGTCTGGAGGGGAATTCTAGCGGCCGGCTGCTCTGATCGGTAGTTTTCCGTGGTTTCTCCGATCAACACCAGGCGAATGCCGGAGCAGTATCGAAACAAATGGGCCACGGATCGCGCGCGATCATTCTTACCACTTCATTGTCCTATTCTCACCCCTTACGCACACACACACACTTACACTAACATGCACTACACTACCACACATGTCGCGAGACCGGTTGTGAGCTTAGAGCTTGTCCCGGCTGGGTCGGTGTCCCACTGATGGTTGGGAGGAAAACCCCGCTAGCCGATGGTAGGTCGGCGCCGTATCTCGCCATCCAGCGGGGAAAAATCACCGCCACCTCTCAAAGAAAAAACACGCACTACACTTACTACTAATGACCTACGCTGCGGAAGCGCCTGGTATCACTAACAACCAACCAACCGAAACATCGACAAGGGGGAGGTCGAATGACTTTCGTCCCGTAAGCGACGACGCTTGCGGATCTTGGGAGTCGGCGAAATGAAGTTTGACGTAAATTCTTTGTTTGTGTCACAGTGCCTCAGGATGCAGCGTCAATATGATTGTCATCTTCGAATCAACTGAATTAAGAGATATGTATTAGATAATTGTTTTATTGTCATATAAAACTTTATCTGCTGTAAGATGCCGAAGAAGACAGCAGCAGAACTGAAAGCACTGCAAATAAAGAAAATAATTGTCCGACCATGATGTTTGTTATAACAGTTTTAATGACAGTTAATAACATAGATTCTAGAATACTAAAGTAAACGTTACTTATCTAGTTAAGTAAAAGTTACTTCCTTAGAACTCAGGACATACCTTCCATTTCAAATCATGTACCATAATAAATACGTCTTGAATGTAAAAGAAACAGTATCATGAGGTAAACAGTGAATGAGAGATCAATTTCTCCGTGATCAATAGCAAGAAACTTATCGGATTTTTTACCGTAAAAATTTTGAGCATTTTGTGATTATTGAACGGATTATTTTAACTGGATTCTTAAATTATCAAATAATTTCATAATTTGGTCCATTTCTTCGACTTCATCCTCGATTATGCTTTTGCTAATATACGATTTGAAAACAAATTGAACTTATTTTTAACATTCAATTCTACTTTGAAGCAGTAAGTATTTTGAGTGTGTATTCATTGAGACACCAGTAAAAGAAACTTAATAGGAAACTAAATATTTTAAACAGATAAAAATTTAGGAAATATTATTGACACGTATATTTTAATAATTAAACACAAGTATCGTTTTCCTATTTCTGGCAATCAATGAATATTTTTTTTCTTCAAAAAGTCCTTATTGTATTTACCAAACATTTCGCGTGTTACTTACACGCATCTTCAGAAGTATACAAATAATGAATAAGTTTGGGTACGTTCTCTCCCGTCTATTTGTGTGTGTTGTAATTATTGATTATATTACCTCACTTATACTTGACTTTTTAAAATAATTTCATCTCATCTCTGATTTCTTTGTATATTTTTATTTTTGATTCTTTTATTTTCAGTATCTTCAAAATTTGTTTGTCATATTTTGTTTTAAGAGCATGCCAAATATTTATTCTCTATGTACACCTAAAGATGCGGATAAGTAACTCGCGAAAGGTTGTGTATGGATAATAAGGACGTTTTTGAAAAAAAAAAGATTGATTATCAAAAATAGGAAAAGGATACTTGTGTTTAATTATGAAACTAAAGATTACTTGTATTATACATACAATTCTACGAATTCTTTAAGTTTGTACTGTGATTCTAAATGGACTGCTTCCTGCTATCTACACCAACTCCCACTGGACTGGAGGTGGATCTGCAAACCAATTACTTCGAACGAACTTTTGGCCAGTTTAATTTCCAATCCAGCCCAGGCCAACGTGCTCAAGACTATATAAATATTGCATAGTGGTCTGAAGCAACTGACGCGCCCCTAATGGGTGATGCCAGAAGTAACCAAACAACGAGCTCCAAAATGAAAATAAAGCTGTAAAATAAATAAAATAAACAAATTATTTTAAAAACTTATCGGGGTCTACTTCAGTCTCAGCAATTTTTGACATTTCGTGCTGAACGCGCGGGATATACTGGGAATTATATAAGAATAAAGTAGTAAAAATGGTAAGTTAAAATTAGTAACATCTTATCCGAGAATTATTATATTGTACGAATCACATGTGAGTTACAGAATGATTTTCGGTTTATTATCCACTTCAATTTTTATTATTCATGTAACTATTGTTGTATGAATATTGTTTTTAGAAGGTTTCAATGTGTTATTGCTCCCTCAATATTGCACGCTTATGTGTTCGTATGTTGTCTCGTGTTATTCACTTGTTGTTGCATTGTTCAAGCCACATGATTTATTGTTGTCATACGTATTGTTGTCTGTATAGGTATTTTTGAAACGTTTGGAATATTTGCAGAGTATTGTTATTGTTTTATTGTGAGTGAGTTGAAGAGGAAAACAAAAGACAGCGTCAAACCCACTTCATGAATAACGTTGTTTGCACGCGTTAAAAAAACGCGAGTAAACATTATTTCAGAAAATTGGGAACTGAGCAGATAAATATGGGGCCCAACGTTACTACTTTTGAACTAGACCTGCGTTAGCTAATAGCATATACATATTACAAGCCACAGAAAATATTACAAAGATGAAATTACCTACCATATTGCACAGTTTGAATGCCACATTACCAACCCATTATTACACTCTGTTGCAGTTTCGAATACGAACTTATGTCAGCCAGGTTTTGAGATACTATTAGCATCATTAACGCATTAAAGGACATAAGTAGTCAAAAGTTGGTCATTCTATTTTTTAGGATTTAAAATTATGCTGTAAGAGAATTTTTAAAGGAAGAAAAAATAAAATATTTACTTTTCGAAAAAAAGTGTTAAATTTATGTAACAATGGCAATATACACTGTTTATATTATAAATTAGGAATGGCACCGTTTTATAGAGAGCTAATTAATTCCAGCAAACAGAAGTTTTCTACTGTCACTGCTTTTTTACGTCATTTGACGACAATGCTACAGAGCTTCTGACCGTGAGGTCCGATACTGCGATTTATTTACTGCTGCCCCTGACAGGTCATCAGCTGTTATGGTGTAATCCACCCTGAAGCATACACGTCACCACAATGACATCACTATGGTGGCATTCAACCTTCCAATTGAATGACACCATAACAGCTGATGACCTGTCAGGGGCAGCAGTAAATAAATCGCAGTATCGGACCTCACGGTCAGAAGCTCTGTAGCATTGTCGTCAAATGACGTAAAAAAGCAGTGACAGTAGAAAACTTCTGTTTGCTGGAATTAATTAGCTCTCTATAAAACGGTGCCATTCCTAATTTATAATATAAACAGTGTATATTGCCATTGTTACATAAATTTAACACTTTTTTTCGAAAAGAAAATATTTTATTTTTTACGGCAGAGGCAGTTCTGAATAAATCCAAGTATATGGTTCCAGTCAAAACGAGGGCAGGATTTTCGACTATAGTTAGATAAGTCGACTTCAGCTGCCGAAGGAGAAATTGGCGGCCGGCTGCTCTAATCGAAAGTTTTCCGTGGATTTTCCGATCAATATTAGGCGAATACAGGAGCAGTATCCTAACAAACGGGCCACGAACCGCGCGCCATCTTTCCTTCGTCTTCCTTGTCCTAGCCTCGCTCTTCACTTACATACACTCACACTTACATGAAAAACACGACTCTACATGTCGGGAGATTGTCGGGAGTTTAGAGCTTGGTCCAGCTGGGACGTTTCCCCGCTGGCGAGATACATGGGCTGCACAAATGTGATGGTGTACACACCCAGAGCTTGCTAAGGATGATAGGCAACAGAACCAGGGTATTGCCTCAAAATTGAGACGCATGCTATTTCACCTCCCTTGGGTTACCTAACCTCCTAATTCATTTTTAAAATTCTCACCAGATGCAACTCAAAGCTCCAAATAAACATCACAACACGCTAAACTATAAACTCACATACATGTGTCACGAAAGCTGCTCTACCTACCAAAATACTAATCTAAGGTGGACGCGCCGTAGGCCCAACTGGTAGGTGGCCGGCATCGCCTGTTCACTACCTGCACCTTCAAGCTAACGACGTGAGCGTCGCCGCGAGACTCAGGGTCCGGGTGGTCGTCTTCGAGACGACAACCTACGCCATCGCGACCGCCCCCTGCGGGATGCAGAGGCGGAGGCGGCTGCCCGATTCATTCGCTCCACAACACGTGCAATCGCGGGGAGTCTGTCCGTCGCCGCCGCTGCATTGTGCAGCGAGCGGGTGTGCTCAGGGAGCGGGCGTGGCGGTGCACTGCGGCGCCGGCCGGCCGCGCCCTTCGTCGCCACCCAATTACCCTGATGTGTTTATTCTGTGTGCGCTGCTAAACACCGCCGACCGATAAATATTTACTCTCCATAAATTCGCCGTGGCCCGCAAAGAACACCGCGGCTCATTCGCTAAAGTGATAACGGGCGAATGGCACCCCGCGCCGCCTCCCACGCTGCCAACAGCTCAACTCTCACGCTCCCCTCCCCTACTCCACCGCCCTCCCCCACCACCACGTTATGCCAACGCACCACGCGTGGGGCTACCCGCTCCCGAAGGACTGGGTTCGGGACTCGGCTGTGTATTTTGCGCAACCCCATAATCAGTCGTGCCCTTTCTATTGCGCAATCATGTAGAAGGGTTGTAGCGTCATACAACTCTGGCAGGAAAAGTAATTATGCGTTCGCAAATTTGAATTACTTTTTATCGAAGCAAATATATGTGTAAATTCAATCATGTGATGTATTTTTAGAAATGTATTTGTTACAATTTTATGCGAATTTCATCAGTAAATTTAAACTGGGTAAGTAATCAAATGTGAATATAAAAACTGTACCTAAAATTGCGTTTTAGTGAATATGCTTGAGGCATTCCAACACATTCATGAAGTGATTCATATTTGAAGAGCAAACACTCAAAATGTGATTTATCCACTACAATATTTTCCAATTGAAAGGAAAAAATTGTAGCACAAATTTAAAATGTTTTAAGTGTGTATATGAAAGAAAAGAGAACCTGAGACCTAGTGTACTTTTAATTGAACACAACTTATAAAAATTCCTCGTAAGGACTAGAATGATAGTTCAGCCTTATTTCTTTTTATTTCCAAGGTTGGTACAAATGTCTCTTATGCGTGGGACATACGTACAAAGCTTTACTGCAGTTGTGGGGACACCAGCACGTAGTTCACAATGCCCGAGCGTAATGACAACAATTGAACCTGTTGTAATCAGCCAAGTAAGGAGTCATTTTTTATTGAAATCACTTACTTTTTTTATTTTTACGTAGCAGATAGCTTAACCTAAATGTATGAATGTTCAAATTTGCGATTCCGTTCATATACGTTTCACTGAAAAGTGGGAAACTTGTGTTTCCTTTTAAAAGTACATTGGGTCTGTATTACATACGTTGTGATGTACATTGGTACATTGGTACATTGGTACATTGGTGATGTACTTTTAAAAGGACACTGGATCTCACTGCGATAAATTGGTTCTATCATTAGCCACTTTTATATGTTCTTTGGATATTGTAGGGTATACTTTGAGGTTATGATATTAGTTAGATATTATGTTATGATTATATTAGTTAATATATTAGAACCTGAGACCAGAACTCTTCTGTTCGTGCCTCGTATAATTGGAAAACATATCGAAAAACATTAGGAAACGGAACCTCATGAAGAAGAGAAATGTTTTGGTAAACATAATTCTTCATTAATGTACCCTTCATATATCGAAGAAAATAGGTACAAATGGGACACGTTCAGATACCCATCGCAATTTATAAATGACGATATGATTCAATCCATGAGTGATTAAACAAATCAAACATGTGTTGAGATGTTTGAAAAGATTCTGAATTTAATTCCAAGAGAACTCAATGTTTGGTTGGGATTTAATGGTGTTGCGTTTTGTCTTCAATATCCAAAAATAAAAATGTAGGAAACAATGGAGAATTGCTTTCATTGCTGATGTTTTGTCAATGAATAGATTTTTTGAAATTAGGGCTAGATTAGAAGTTGTTTATGATGACGATATTGTCGAGGAAATAAAAATTATGGACAAGCTGTGGAAAGTTAGGCTACTTTTAGATTCTATTAGAAAATGTCTGTCTGAAAAAGAATAAAATATAGTTTATATGTAGATTTTTGGAAAAATATTGTGGTGCATTAGTGTCCTTTAAAAGGACATAATGTTCAGCTCAAAATATTATAAGTCATTTTTTCTTATTATAATTGTGATAAAAAGTCAGCGGGCACGCAGAAACGTGACACATTAAATTCAATTAACGAAATTACGCACATATCACGAGGTATTAGTGTAGACTTTTTTCTTATATCTCTAACAATTAGTAATACCTGTCAGATAATTGTCTAACGTACGGTCTCTACATAAGGCAACATATTACGTTACTTTGTCTTCAAAACCACGGAAACGTAAGATAATTGGCCAATGAATACCAATATAAGTCTTTTTATTAACTAATAATTTTGTTTCAAAATAAAAATAAGGCAATTCATTATCCTTATTAAAATCATTAGGATGTTTTCATATAAAATAATTTCAATTGAATAAGATAAATTAAATGAATTAAGAGTGTATGTAGATGTTTTCTTTACTGCTAAACTTGTTGCAAGAGGTCATTTCTTATTGAAGTATCTACTTGACAACTCGAGACGCCACGTCCTAAGCATTGGTTACATTTGTGCCTAGGACGCGGAGTCTTCCACACAGTCAAGAAGATATTGACAATGACTGAAACCTGCGCCTTTTTAATTGAAATATTCAAAAGTTATACCAAAATACGTTGTGGAACTACGGTAAACACTAAGAGATTTTATTATTATCATCACAATATTAATTAATTCCTTAAAAATCATATTAAATACGATGTTACGATGTTAAAATGTCATAATTGTTTGTTTTATTCAATAAACCAATCTCACAATAATCATATGTTTAATTTCATTGCAAAACAGATTGGAAATAAAGCAATAATCCAAAAGTTGCGTTAAGAAAATAAGAAACGAAATATGAACAGTGGTGGAGAATTCGTATGGAATTTAAAAGTCTTCCCTTAATAAAGCATCGCCCGCAATGGATGACGAAGTCCCCAGATGAAAGCCAGACCTCTCGAAGATCACTCGGCACTTTCGTACTGAGATAATTACTTCTGCGCTAATTTAAGAAGTCAGAGAGCTAGAGGAACCGAGAGAGAAGATATCTCGGGTCAAAATTTAATGCAATCACCACGGGCCATCATAGCTCTACCAGCAGGGTAGTGAGAAAACTTTTAATTCAACTTGTATCTCCCCGCGGGTGGGGGCAGTCTCCCTCGTAGACATTACGCAATCTTACGACCCAAAATAATTCCATCGTCTGCTGCCCCCCCCTGCCCGCCCGCCCGCGACGGCGCCAGCGCAGCTGCAGCTTCCGGCGAAGGCCGGCGCGGAATAGGGCGCCTCCAGCGGCGAAGGCCGGAGTTAGGGCGACAGATTGTTGGGGGGGGGGGGATCAGCGGCTGTGACACGCCCCCACTAACGGAGGACGAATAGAAAGTGATGTCACTGTTCGGATGAAAGAACTTTTTTAAATCTCGGATTGTGTATCACTCAATGCTTTTCTAGAATTACAGTAATTTCTGCACCAAGAGCGTTATAAGGCTTCTAATGACAGAGCAATGACAAAAACCTCAATGACATATGACTCGAAGACTTTGTCACCCGAGATCATTAGAACCAGATAACGTCCGTGATACACTCCAGATTTTATTTGCCTAGTTTCAATGATTCAGATTTATTTATTTTCTAATTAAGTAGATGTTAACTTGACTAGGTTTGTAATATCCTGATTTTCATTTTTTTCACAATTTCTTCTCGCAATTCCCTCCGTAAGAGAACATGTAGCGTCATTCAACTGTTTACATATTTCTCTCGTAACTATCTAGTGAATCCATCCCCGTTATGCAACTTATATCGAGGTCCGTATCGAAGGCAATAATAATCAATAGCGAATCAGTAAAAAAACAAATTATTAATAGTATTTTATGTGTTTTTTGTATTGTTTTGTAGGAAATTGTATTTTTTAATACATCTAGCAATTATTTGTACTTGTACGTATATTCTCGCTGGTTTTAGCAACTTCGCCGAATAAATTATAATCAAATCAAATCTAATGATCATTTATTTTTAAAATACTTCTAAACATTCTACAATCTGTCAAATATAAATACTATTATCTCTTCAATATTTCTCCTCTTATCTTTATTCTGTTTTCCTTGCTCTTTCTTCACCCCTTTCTCATACACCCTTACGCTTACGTGGACTACACCACCACACATTTCGGGAAACAAGTCGTGTGGAAACAAATGTGGACCGTATCGGCTGGGTGCTAGGCCGCTGGAGGAAGATATCTGGAGGGGGAAATCCTCCGCCAGCCGACGCCTCATGTCTCACCACCCAGCGGGAAGAGGCACTGCCATCTCCCGCGTTATTCTACATCCACTACACTAACGGGAATAATGACCATAGCAGTTGACGTACCCAGAAATGACACGACCATTTTCTCAATCAATCGAGGAAAAACGATGTATAAAGTAGGGAATACATAGTGAGAAATTTCAACGGAAGATATAGTTGGAGAAATTAAAGTTTTAATTGACAAAAGCAGACGATCCATTTCATTCACCACAAATTATACGTAACATGGATGAGATTTGAAACAGTTGTAGAAGCAAACTGCATTGGTTGACTTAAGAAGAACTTTGGACTCTGACAGTAATAAGTGAGAACCTTACATTATAAGCCGTTTTCTCCAATCATAATATTTTATTTTAAGTTACGCAAACTTCACGTAGTTAATTAAAGTTGCTCTTAACGAATGTCACTATTAAAATACATTAATATTTAAATGATTTAATATTTAATTGAAATAAATTAGTATTTTCATTACGTCAGTACGACGTGGGTAGTAGATATTTTCCACTCGAATAAAGTTATGGGATAGTATGGTATGGGATGGGATGGGAATAGTACGCTAATGAAATGTGGTCCATGAATAAGGTATCACTTGAGCTCGAATTTCTCAGAAGTCAGTAACTGAGATTACAAGACAATTAAAATATGACTGAATACCATAAGTATAAAAACACGTGAAAACGATGGACTAAATCAAATTGCGCAATGGTTCCAGTTGGCAATAAGTGAAAGACATGAAAGTAACCAAGTTGGAAACCGCAAAGGAGTATTCAGAAGCTGAATGTAGAAGATAAAGAAGACGAAATATGGAATTATAACGTTCCTTTTGCATGGATTAATATTTCGTAGGCAACTGATGTCACTGCAGCGCCTCGGACCCGGAGGTCCTAGGTACGAGTCCCGACGGCGGCAGGATTTTCGACACTAGCTTCTCAGCTAGGTCAAATTCAGTCGTTGTGTGGAGGAGAATTCTAGCGGACGGCTGCTCCGATCGGTAGTTTCCATGGTTTCTCCGATCAACACCTGGCGAATGCCAGAGCAGTACCCTAACAAACGAGCCACGATCCGCGCGAGATGTTTCCTTCCTCTTCCTTGACCTATCCTCTCCCCTTACACACTCACACACTGATACTAGCATGCACTACACTACCACATATTCCGGGGGACCGGTCGGGGACTTAGAACTTGTTCCGGCTGGGGCGGTGCCCCGCTGGTGGGAGATACCTGGTTGGGGAAATCCCGTTAGACGACGGTAGGTTGGCGTCGGATCTGGCCATTCAGCGGGGGAAGACCATCGCCACCTCCCGAGCAAAAGCACACACTTCACTTACGGGACTAATGACCATAGAAGTTGATGCGCCCGGAATCACTAACAATCAATCCAACATTTCGTAGGCCAAAGCATTGTCCCCTCCTTTTCTCCACTGGCCCTTTTCCATCGAAGGCGCGAGCGCTTGTGACGGCTTCGCGAGAATTAGAAGGCGCCCGCCGCCAGCAGGGCGCTGCTCGGGGGAAGAGTGCGTCTGGCAAAGAGAAGAGAGTGGGGGGGGGCTGCCCTTCCCCTCCGCCCGCCGCCCCCGCCAGCGTCGCGGCGACACACCCTCAACCGCGCGACGCCGCTCTAAATGTGGAAATATGTAGCTTATATATTACCCCTCCGAAAAATAAAATTGCGCTACGCCTCGTAGCTTCTGTGCTATTGCTTTCTTGCTCGTGTTTTCTTTGTCGTGCTCTTCTCACACTCCTCGCTTGTGACTCACAGTGGGTCAAAATAAAGGTCGGAGAGAAAGCTTCATTGTTTGATTGATGTTTCGGGGTGCGTCTGTTGCTATTGTCATTAGTCAAATTATTTTTTTATCTCGGAAGGTGGGGGTTTTCCTCCCCCACTAGATGGCGAGATCCGGCGCCAACCTCAACGTCAGCGGAATGTCAGAGCAGAGCCCCTACAAACGGGCCACGGACCGCACGCGATCTTTTCTCTCCCTTTCCTGTTCTCAGCCCGATTGCAAGCACTACACTACCACCCTGGCCAGGAAACCAGTCAGGAGCTTAGGGTGTCCCGCTGGTGGGAGACATGTGCTTGCGAGGGTCAGAGAGAAAGAGTCAGCTATATGATAAACTGTTTTTCTTTTCAGAATATCAAGTAAGCTTCATAGATATAAATATGTTTCCCTCTTATTTTACTTATTAGAGTTAAAACATAGGTACACTAGCTTATCCGTGCGAGAATTCTCGGATGTTAAACCCCACCCTCTTCCCCATTTTACATTTCGATATTAAGCCTGTAAGATATCTTTTTCTTCAAGATCCTGTTATCCTCCGTCACTTGTTCTATATGTCTCCTTGTAATTAATAACAATAAAATGCATCCTTATCAATACGAATTATTCTTATTTACCAAGCAGAGAGGTACACCCATGTAATGCAGTCGCAAATAATATCAAGTAAGTGGATTAATTTCACATACAGTTGAAGATTCTGCAGGCTATGAACAGGCGGGGTAGAGTCGAGAAGCGCCGAACCAGCAAACAGTAATAGAATGTTCATGTAGATCTTATCCTGTACATTACGGTGTGAGAAACGTTTCTATGAGGTCTTTGGTCTCAATATCGTATTTTTTAAGGCCTTAGAACACTTCGTTTAAGAGTTATTTAACGATATATATTAAAAAATGCAACCGAGTTTTGGGGGTTGCATTTTTCATGAATATTTAAATGCGTATTTTTTAAAACGAATCCTTCATATTTTTGAAGTCAAAGTGCAATTAGTCACGTCCCCGTGAAATTATATTTCTTTAAGAGACCTCATTTATAAATATTGTTGGCGTGTGAGAGCCGAAAAAGGTGTGTTTTCTACTGAAATAATACAGGAGAGGATTACTGTAAGAACCTAATGGATCTATGTTAATTCCCTATATTTTTTTCCAATGAAAATTATTTCAAAGCAAGATGGCAGCCTGGTGACAGGAAGTGTTTTTATTAACTGTGAGGCATTTAATTTTTTTTATTACGATAATTGTTTTTTGGTGATTATATGTCGTTGAATAACTTATTGTTTGAATAAGTATCAAAAAACTTTTAAATTGTGCCAGAAAAAATATCAGTATAAATACAAAATCATCATCATTCTTTCAGATGTGGAATAAGTCTGAGACACCACTGGTCAAAAGTTTAGGACCCAATAGAATAGCATAACCGCGCATTGCGCGTCCCTCTTTTAGCATAGCCGCGTGTAGCAGCGTCTCTGCCCGCGCATTCCCGAGCCAACCAAACATGAATTTTTAAGGAAAAAGATGGCCCCGCCGCTATCGAGAGGCAGCGTTTTCCTCTCACCAAAGGAAGATTTTTTCTTTGGCCTGCGCCGAAGCATACGGAGCGAGCCGGTCGAGGGAGTGTTCGTGCCAAATTCTTCTTGCGAGAGAGAAATTTGGCTCCGTTCTTTGCTTAAAGACGCTTCTGTATTTAACTTTCTTCTCATTTGCATGGAGTCTGTAGCTCGGGTAATGTTGCGCGAAGTACGAGTAATGTTACTCCTACTATTGTTGTCACTTAGTCATTGTTGTTCATAGTTAACTAAATCAGACGGTTCGCCTTCTTCAAAACAAGTTGGAGAGACACAATAGCCTTTTCTTGCAGATTGTTTTATAACTGCAAAGTGAAACTACTATACGTAAAATATACATATAGATGTCGCAAACTCATTGAATACATGATGCATGAAATTAATTTTAGTTTAACATTTATTGTGTTAGTTTATAACATTGAATGTATACATTTTATTTGAACTATATTTCATTTGAATATCTTAAAATTACGTGTGAAGGATCATTTGAACTCAATTACAATTTCATATCTACTCAAATATATTACTACGATTTTTGGAAGAATAATTTTCCACACAAATTTTAAATTTGCCACCAATACAAAATAGGTAGCTGTTGTCGAAGTGTTATAAAAGGCTGTTAACAGATATAAAAATATTATAATTGTGAAAAATGAGTGAAAAGAGTACCTTGACTTCTGCGCCACTGGGTGCTGTCGACACGTAATCTCATAATACAACGATTGACGAAAGAAATACAATCAATTTCTCAATAGGTAAGGAAACAAAGGAATTTCCATAATCATCAGCCTCCAATCAAAAATAAACTCTGGGACTTGAGTAGGTGACATCTTCTAAACCAGTGTCCTGCAAGGGTAATTTAATGTTGAAAACCTATCATTGTTCAATGACAATTGGGAAGCATTGACAATTGTATCATAAGTCCAATAATCATTGAAATACTTCAAATAATAGCCATTGCCTTTCATTTCTTCACAACTGCTTTCCAAGTTTATATGTCAGCAATTAAAACAGCAAACAACAGACAGAACAAACTTTTCGTGGGCAAAAGTTTCAGGCTTTTTTTCCGCGGGCAGCCGGGTAGTGAGCACGCAATTCCGAAAACTCTGTCATGCTCACCTGTGTTTGAGGATTTCTCTGCGAATATTTTTTAAGCGTCATATTGTGAATTTAAAAATTACAATTTATTTTCAATTACGCATTTCGAAGTGACACATTCCAAATACTGCAATATTAGGAAAGATACACATAACTCCACAAGACCTGCCATACCTAACATAAAGCAACACATTTTTAAATGTTTCAATTTCTATTCAAGGAAAAGAATAATTTCCATACTTATTAATTACTGTTGTTTTATAAAATGAATTTTCCAAGACTTAATTCGAAACGAAACACTTATTACGACTATAACGTATGTAAATAACTCGTTTAATATGTGTGCACCTTTAAATACTAATAAATGAATTTACAGCATTTTTTGCCGTGTCGTCGATGAGAATTAATACGAATAAACACAACCAAAAGTTTTAAAATCAATGGCACACCCAAAGGAGGGGGCCTCATGGGCTTTAGCTCCCCCCGTCGCACACATACACACACATACCACTGCCAGAAATAATACACGTTTGAAATTTTTAGCTTTTACTCTATTTATGTACAAACAAAAATTATACAAAATATCACCGGTAGCTAACGGGACTAATGACCGAAGTAGTTGACGCGCCCGGAAACACGAAAAAATCAGTCAATTATACAAAATATCAATCAATAACATTATAAATATTAACTATAAATCAAGAAATAAAAATACATTTTATATTCAGCAGAAAGGACAAATTCTTCATTGGAAAAAAATCTAGTCGACTGGACGCTGTAGCAGTAGTCTTACCCCACCCCACGAGAAATATTCTGGGTGCGTCTCTGATTAAAATAGACAGAAACGCATTCGATAAAAGGGAGTCACATGTTGAAGATGTGTGAAATTGAGAATCAAATTATCGAAACACTTGCGATTCTGTTCCTTCCCTAAATCTTGCCACTTAGACTCGTAGCTAGTGACATGTTGAAGATGTGTGAAAATGAGAATCAAATTATCGAAACACTTGCGATTCTGCGAAAGTTCCTTCCCTAAATCGTGCCACTTAGACTCGAAGCTAGTGACATGTTGAAGATGTGTGAAATTGAGAATGAAATTATCGAAACACTTGCGATTCTGCGAAAGTTCCTTCCCTAAATCTTGCCACTTAGACTCGTAGCTAGTGACATGTTGAAGATGTGTGAACATGAGAATTGAATTATCGAAACACTTGCTATATGCGGAAGCTCCTTCCCTAAATCCCCAAGTCCTGCCACTTAGACTCGTAGCTATCCCAGTTTGACTCTAAACAGGTGGCGCTCTTCGGCACGTCCCGTCGGCGCGGCGGCGCTGTCGCCGCCTCTCCCGCGGCGCCCGCCACGCGACCCGCCTCCGCCGCTCGTTACGTCCCGCGGCGGCCTCGGGGGCAGGCGGCCTCCGGGGGCGCGCTGTCCGCCCCTCCGCCGCCCCCGCCGCCGTCATCCGAGCGCCGACGCCTCTTCCGCGGCCCCGCCCCGCCCCGCCCCGCCCCGCCCCGCCCCGCCCCTTCTACGCTGCTGCCACCACCGCAGCCGAGGGCCTGGGCCTCTCCTGCGGCTCCGCTGCTGCCTCGCCCAGGGTACGCAAGCTGACGCTCCGGAGCGCCACCTGCGATAGCTACGAGTTTAAGTGGCAGGATTGGGGATTTAGGGAAGGAGCTTTACCAGAATCGGAGGTGTTTCGATAGTTCAATTCTCAATTTCATACATCTTCTACATGTGGCTAGCTATGAGTCTAAGTGCTGCCACTTGGATTTAGAAAAGGAGCTTGCGCAGAATGGCAAGTGTTTCGAGAATCCAATTCTGAATTCTACACATCTACAAGTGACTCCCTGTTGGCGAATATTGCTTTTGTCTATTTTAATAAGAGACACACCCAGAAATTTCTCGTGGGGCGGGTGAGGTTACTGGTCCAGCGTCCAGCGCAGCCGCCGCCGCCTCCAAGTCTTCGCTCCAGCGCGTGACGACAGCGCAGGTTAGCAAGAGCAGCTTCTCGGGTGGTGTGTGAGTCTGTCTGTCTGTACTTGGCGCGACAGCCCGCCTACGGGCAATGGCCTACCTGCGCGTCCCAGCCTCGCTGCCTTAGGGTAAGGGGGCATGGTTAGCACGACGGCATCCTCATGCCGTATTCTGGTCTTCTCAACCTGAGAAGTGAGTTTTCCATCGGCAAACAGCAAAATATACTGCGACATTGCAAGGAAAACACATTATAATCGTGCCTCGGCCGGGAATCGCGTCATGGAGAGCGAGCACGCCGACCAATGAGCTCGGGAGGTGTGTGCTTGGGTAAAATAAGAGGCAGCGCATGACGATCATGAAGGCGGTGGGGTGGCTGGGGCGCAGGAGGACACCTGTCGCTTTGCTTGTAGTGTCATTGAGGGAAGAGGTGAAACAGAGATTGCAGATTTCCGGAAACATGGCTGTACGACAAGGGCGGCGGCGATACGATGATGGCGATGGCGACGGTGGTAGTGGTGGCGGTGGTAGAGACAGTGGCGGTGGCGGAGGCGGTAGCGGTGGCGGTCACGGTTGCGGCAGCGGTGGCGGAGGCGGTGGTGGTGGTGGCGGTAGCGGTCGCGGTGACGGTCGCGGTGATTGTCGCGGTGACAGTCGCGGTCGCCGTAGTGGTGGCGGTATTGGTAGCGGTGGCGGTGGCGGTGACGGTTGCGGTGACGGTCGTGGTGACGGTCACAGTGACGGTCGCGGTAACGGTCGCGGTGACGGTCGCGGTGACGGTCGCGGTGACGGTCGCGGTGACGGTCGTGGTGACTGTCGTGGTGACGGTCGCGGTGACGGTCGCGGTGACGGTCGCGGACGGTCGCGGTGACGGTCGCGGTCGCGCGGTGGCGGTACGGTGCGGTAGTGGTGCGGTCGGTGACGGTGACGGTCGCGGTGACGGTCGCGGTGACGGTCGCGGTGACGGAGGCGGTGGTGGTGGCGGTGGCGGTGGCGGTGGCGGTGGCGGTGGCGGTGGCGGTGGCGGTGGCGGTGGCGGTGGCGGTGGCGGTGGCGGTGGCGGTGGCGGTGGTGGTAGCGGTGGCGGTGGTGGTGGCGGTGACAGTCGCGGTGACGGTTGCGGTCGCCGTATCGGTGGCGGTGGCGGTCGCGGTGGCGGTAACGATGGCGGGAGCGGATGTGATGTTGGTTGTGATTGTGGTGATGGCGGTTGGGTGGCGATGGCGACAGTAGAGGCGGTGTCGGAGGCAGTGGCGGTGGCGACGGCGACGGCGACGGCCGGGCGTCGCCCCGACCTCCCCCATCAGCAGCCGCGTCCCCCGCCGGGGATCATGTCTGCTGGCATTTGGAAGCCCCCGGGAGCGAAATGTCAGTGCGGCGGCGGCCGCGGAGGCAAATGTCACCGCCCGGGGCCGCCGCGGTGCCGCGGCGACTCGAACCGCTGCCCCCGGGGTCGGCGTCGCCCCCCCCCCCAGCACCCTCCTGCACGCCACACGGCGCAGCATAGACCGCAGCCGCGTTCAGTTTGCTGTCAAGTCCTGACGGGGACCCCGGAGGGCACACGTGATTTCGACAAGCGGAGTGTTTGATAAAGGAGAAAGCATGCGAAGTTGGTAGATTTTCCAGGGGAAATATTTGAAGCTTTGAGAATCGTTAGAATTGAGAACAATAAAAAAAAGAATCATGCAAAAGATCAGCTAATGATTTACGGTCTAGATGTTTTATTGATGTTTAAACTCATTCTACATTTAATCATCTCATGGCTGACAGCGGACTGCGCGTTGATAAAAGTGGCTGGGGGTGTCTTCAAGTAGACGTATTGCGTAGAAGGAGGGGACGTGTGCTGTTGGTCTGCTCAACGTCCACCGCTGCGGTCGACCTTTATTCCCCGTCCGATCCAACTTCAGGAAGTGCGCATTTCATCATATTCATCTTTAAGTGAGTTACTAAACATATCATTATCCCAACACAAGTGAAGAGATCCGACGACGGCGATGTTGAGATTTTGCCTTCGGAATTACGACCATCTCCCCATACGACAAGTAACGAAATAATAGAAAAAAAAATGAGATTCCACCTCATTAAGCGCGGAAGGCTTCAGAAGGTAGATGCACTTCTTTTTAAAAAATATATTATTTGAAGTTTTAATAAATCTCATTTTTATACATACTAGGCATTATGAGAAGTATTCAGAGACGTTTTTAATGACTTAGAGAAATTATTATTGTTAAGTTTCAAATACTCGAGAGGGAAGAAAATTTAGAGAAAATTATAAAAGTCATACAGAAAGAAGCAAACACTTCCTAATCCTCCCACATACAGACTTTTTTCGATATTTTAAAATATTAAATTAATTCTTTTGATACAAACAATATTGAATGTCTAGGAATTAGTAAATGAAGAGTCCGATCTTTGAAGCACATAATTAAGAAGCTTTTATATATAAGTACGAACAAATTAAAGAAAATATACAACTATTCTAAGTCTGATAATATTATGTCCCGTTCTAAAGACACATATTTGTGTTTTTAATGCACTTAAAAATGGCATTTTTTTAGTATTTTCTGAGTTATAACATTTACTCGAACGATAATATTCATAGTAGGTTTCGAATTGTAATTAAATTAAATGGTTTAGTATAAATATTCATGTCAGCTGTAAAAATGAATGTAATGCGTATTCCGCATTTTTATCTTCTTCGGTTCACGAGTGACGAAGCGACGCAGGCTAAGAGGCCAACGTTTCGCCTGCCATACTGCAAGCTTCTTCAGGGCAAGGACACCGCGTCGGGTATTATAGAGAACTATCCGCTCTAGGCGCTCGGGTGGGGCATGAGCGCCGGGATTGGCGAAGAAGATATGGAGGAGCCGCGAAAGCTTATGTTTACAATGTGTATACCTCAACAAATGATTCAGCATAAAAGAAGAACAATTCTTCTGCGCTTTTATATTATTTGTACTTTTTAACCGGAATAAACTCTCTAAGATGCTTCGTTAAGGTCTCAGAATTACGGAGTTAAACTTTCACCTAAAACGAATATAAGGTAATATTTAAATGAATTTAAAAAAAAAATGAAACTCTCAGAGAATAGAGAGTCACAAGATTTTCTCCCTAGTCAGTCAAGCTATGTCGTGTCCAAGAAATCACTTAACTCCAGAACTACCACATCATATACCAGAGGAACAATTTTAAACGGCAGAATTGCTTTATAACGATAATTGCAGTGTTTAAAGACGCTGTATAAAACTGGGAAGTAGCGAAGGGGAGTTCGAGAATAGCTGCTACGTATGCTAAGTAGGGGAAAGTTTCTTTGTTCTCGACCACAAACGTGCCAAGGGCCATTAAATTTCAAGACGAAGCGGCCTCCAAGGACCTAATTTAGGAGGTGCGCGTGAACGGTTTAATCCTCGTGTGGCGCATGAAATCTCTACGGAATCAATCGTACATCAGAGCTGCCTCTTTCGCGATTGCATGGTGCTGGTTTCCTAAAAATGTTTTCACGCTTATTTTACCGCACCAAAGAAAACAAGCCATTTCCCTTTTTTTTTGTTCTAAAGCATTATATTTTCTCATGGATCGATAAGTGAAATAAATATTACGAACAAATTAGTTATAAAATGCATATTCGTTTGAGTTGGCGTCTTGAATTCGAATCATATTCATTATTTTTATATTGATAAATTAATTTGTTAAGTCCGAATGATATTGTTTAAACTATAAGAATCGACTATACATTTTCTGGGGAGTTTTGCAAAAGATATAGTAAATGTAAATGGATTTCACTTATAAGCAATATAAAAAGTACTCTATTATCTGCATAACAGTTAATAATACTATCCCATTCTTTAAAATTATTAAATTGCTTCATTAGTAAAAGCGTTTTTGACTACCTTTCTTTAAAACATCTATACATCTCTTAATACTACTCCATACATAATTATAAGGTGAGATTTAGAACAATAGATATGTGTTTACGAATCTGTTGTGGAAATAAGATTATGGAATTTTTTTCAAACAAAACTTTCGGCAAAATGTTAAATTATCTTGTTATTTCTTATTTGAAAAATACAGTTTACAATTATGATCTAGGTAACAAATGTTTTTTTGGAGATATTAATGCTACTTTATCTGCTACTTTTTCTTTTCTCATTGGGTAGTTATTATCATTATATTGTAAAATAATGCATTAACATTCAATGAAAAATTAAAGTAACGCGATTTAAATTTTGAAAATTGAATTTTGGTCACTTTTTAATAAGACAATTTTAATAGTACGTAAAATATTTTTATTTTTATTGTAGTGATTATTATACGTAATTTAAGAAATAAGAAGTGCTTTGGAAATTGTCGATTTCCAAAGCACTTTTGAAATTATTCTAAAAGAACTTAATAGGACTATTTCACGAATGAAATTTTATTAATATAATTTAATGTAATTTTCATAAAAAGTACTTTCTATACAACTAACCTTTATTCAGAATGTACTGTAAAGAAATATAAACAACAAAAGACAAACAAGAAAATAAATATAATCAAACAAAGGCAACGAAATTATTTAATGTGTCTAATTTTTAGAAAGATGATGAATTCGTGGTTTTTACAGTATATTCTTTGTATTCATGCCCACCTAATTTTCTAAAAGTCATGCTCCAATTTCTTAAAATATTTACTATCTCTTTATTTGTCATAAACGTTCTTTCCTTTTGTTTACAAAAGATCTCAAATTGATTCGAAAAATATTTCTATTGTTAATTTTGTTACTTGGTTTATATTCGCAAATAATTTGATATATTTCATATGGTTCACCGTTATAGGAGACATATTGGGAAAGAGTAAACAGAGTTCATTATATCTTCATTTAAGGTCAAAATACATTTTTACTGTTTTCGAATTGATGTTCGATGATATGCTTTTACGATAGTGAATTAAACTTACTTCGCGGACCACCATGGCCAAAACGCGCATTGCAACGTCTCTTTCCATGGAAAAGGAGCACTGTTCGACCAAAAAATCCCCATGACGTTTTGATCACCAACACAAAAATGTCCTCAAGGCAAAATTTAGAACGATATCATCGATTACGGATGGTGAAAAATTGCTTATCTCACAGTGTATCCAATATCCTCAACTCTATCAGATTTTAGCATGAATCAGCACTTAGCAAAGACAGATGCTTTAGCCCTTTTCACAAAATAATATACTCGTAAATGGGAGGAAATCAACATTTAGCAAAGACAGATGCTTTAGCGTTTTTCACAAAATATTATGCATGTAAATGGGAGCAGATTTTCACTTTACACAAACGCGCTGAGTTACTTCTGGAAGTACATTTTTGTGGTCAAGGAATTCATCTTAAGGAGCTTTGTCAAGGGTACTTGAGAGTAATGAGTAGGGCACGGAAGTTTATGAAATATATTTTAAATTATGATCTTTATTGTATGCTGGTTATAAAATGTCGACAAAAAAATCAGTCGAACGAAATTCTGCGATTTTATGTAGCATATTAGTGCATTTTGTGTTAATGCATCATATTTCTAATATATTTTAGTTATTATTCATATTATATTGCTTTTTGTTCTTAATGTCGCATAACTCTCTTGGAATTTCAAGTAATATGCATACTTGTCTCCTCAAAGGAAAAGTGTACTTCACAAACGTGAATACGAACGCTATCCATGAGAAATCGTACGAAAGTCTTTCATTCGTTGCAGCAGTATTTATATGAACTTCTTTTAGATGATATCATGGCGCTGGTACCCGGAAACTATATGTCCGATTATGAATGATGTGATAATTTATTTTTGATAAAAAGTTTGTGTCATTGGAATTAATGCTTCGACAATAATACTGACGAAATCATTATATTTTACTTTAAAAATTATTACTGGAATACGAAGTGAAGACAAAAGCGCAAAATTAAATTTAAAATGAAAAGTCTTATAATTGTTCATGAATTCATAAAACTGTTAATTTTTAGAGTACATTTCATTAATTCTGACGTTTAAGTAAACGTGCTGAAAATATGCTTTAACATCTGTAAAGTTACAGATGTTAGAGCATATTTTCATGCACATTTATCCATTTGATACAGCATTAACTTTTGAGGCTGAGTAATGAGTCACCCGGCCTGCTACGCTAGAAAATGTTTCGTGTCGTAGGATCAAGGGACCCAGGGACAAGGGAAATCCTTCTGGAACTAACAGTCTACTCTAAGCTGTAAAACCGTATGAGGGGGACTCTTGAGTGCAGGAAGAAAATTCTTATAAAATAACATGGGTTCTAGGAACTTCTCATTTTGTTTCTTAAAAGCGGGTTCCCTTAAAGCGGAAATTTACTCTACGTTAATAATCTTCCTGCAAGTGTAACTAAGCTCAAAAAGTACAGCATTTACTTTGCTCTACGTTTCAGAATTTTAGGAAATAGAAAGGAGTGACTTCATTTCAATGTAGTACGTACAGCACTAACATAATTGACTAAAATGATTTTTTATTGTGTTCGTGAATACGTTTTTATTCACAGTATTCTATGTGTAATAATGCTGTACCTTCACCGTAAGTCAGATACGTCTTGGTAATGAAGGTATTTAAAAGTTAAAGATGAACTGGCCAGCGAGATACAATGTTCGTTTGAATTTTCCACGTAAGCTCCATTCTGAAAGCATTCTTCCTACACATCAGCCAACGTGAAATTTCGCAGCGCTTCAAATTAAGCAAAAACTGCTCGAAATGTGGCGCACTCCTTTTTCGATTCTCTGAACATTCATTTTGTTCTTCTCTGAATCCACTACACAAAGCAGTCAAAGGAGAAATACAGACTCATCACGTTCTCTGATAGAATATTGGTTTTTGATAATAAGATATAGTGAATGTAGTATATTTGTTATTGCTCCAAAACACACATTTCATTATTTTCTTTTTTGCCAATAATTGCTTTCTGAATGCTTTTTTAAAGTAAAGTTCTCTGGACCTTCGCTGTCAGACTCGTTTGTAATCAGTCGTGACATTCCTTTTTTCTCTTCCATACACTCTCGCTTTCGAAAGTTAATGTTCTTCATCTCACAGAGCAGCTTGAAACTCTCTTTCACCTTTTCATCTCAACATCAGTGAGCGTTCTCTCCATTTATCCCAACGGAGCATCTCTCTCGTATCTCTCCACACCATTCAATCTCTGCTTCTTCTTTCACCTCTGCATTTTAATTTAGTATTCCATATGCTCACCGTCTCTTGCTGAAACATTCTCAGCCTCAAACGACACGGAAACTCTTGGTTGCCTTACATCAAATAACTGGTACATCAAGTAGAAAGGTGATTATAACCAGAAAAATAGTTATATAATAAGTATTTAGGTAAATGAAAGTGAATTAGTGTTACGGAGGGTAATAATGATAATTTCACAAGGTTTTAATAAACAACAAAAATATTTTGTCTCAGAGTTTCTTCTCTGATGCCTAGCATATAGTTCTTTTTAAGTCTGCTCTACCCATTTTATTGCTCACTCTGAATTTTCGTGATATGAATTTTTTCTTTGCTTTCTATTTCCTTTAATTTCAAACAGCTAGTGAAGTTTTGAAGTATATGATCAAAACACATTACATTTTAATCCCTAACCAACCCATTTATATCGCGTCTAGTCTTTCTTATTGCAGGGATAAAGGGATATGATTTATAGATGATTCGTTCTTTCGGATATTTGACGTCCTCCCCTCTCCGATTATGGCGGTTCTTTGTATGCATACCAAACGACATCTAATGAGAACCGTAAAGGTAGAGAGTGCACCATTACATCAGCACAAGCGTATCGATACTCGCATTACTAGGAGTAGAGCTTGCTCTAACGAAGGCCCCTGCCGCCCCCATCCCCACCCGTCGGGCGGATGTCGAACGCGGGCGCCCACCCCCTCCCCGTCCCCCACCCCTTGCGGGGACGCTTGTTTGCCCCCTCTGTAATGACAGGCCCGTTATAATGGGGCGCCCCGTCAAAGAGTTTTGTGCGGCTAAAGTAAACACGACTGTGTGCGCTGCAATATGATATCGCGTGTATGAATTACTCCACAAAGCTTTCGAAAAATGTTGTGTATTTTGTTATGCTTAGTTAAATTACAGACAACTGTTGACACACGCGGTGCAGAAGCTGAACGAGCGGTGCGCGCCCCGCGTGCAATTTTTGGTTTCCTTTAATATTCTGCCATTGTTTGCATTAATCTGCTCCGCTTCATTTTACGGCCCCGCCGGCCGAGGCTGCGCTCACCGACTGCGTTTGAGCGAGGGTGGCCGGCAGACGGAGCGGTCGGGCGGTACGTACTGCGGCGTCTGGCATTTGCCGACGCAAGGTTTTTTATGGTTTGATGGCAGCGCCGGCCGGGCGGGTGGGGGGGGCAGTGACCAGGCGAGGGTGGCAAGGGGGCGAGGGCTGCGAACTCTCGAGGACGATTGGGGAGCGACTGGACGGCGGAGTGGTTGAATCACTTGTGGGGGCGTGGCTGCAAAGGTAGTAATGATGATTATAATTATGATTCACGTGGTAGCAATGGTGGTATAGATGAGGAAAATATTTTACGTGAAACTGATCGAAGTTTGAAAGAAAGCGAAAGAAATGTGTGGATTTATAAAGACGCTGAGTTGTTTTGTTGGAGTGGCTTGATTCGACTTGCACTAAATATAATAAGGAGACTTAGGGAAAGAGGGAAATTTTTGATCAAATTTATGGAGTTTCCTACAACAAAAAGATGGTGATAGAGACAGAGTTTGGGCAGAGTGTATTTAATAGACTGGAAGTTCGCCGCACTGGAAGTTCGGTAGTATGCGTTATTTGATAAAACAAAACTAACAAAAAGTATTGACCGAAAATAGAAGTACTAAACAATACAGAGTATTGCGATAGTTCTGGCTGATTTTGCCCCAACAGAAACAGCAAATTTGTGAAGAGAATCAGTGTAGCAATTTGTGTTAATGCAGACATCATAAGTGTGAGAACAATGAGGGTGATTTCAGTACGAAAAACGAAAAAAATACGTCAATGACCGAGACTTGGAACACTGCCAAGAATCCTCGCCATGATGAAGTCACGATGGGTATTGTAATGGGAATCAGAAAGAAAGAGGAGCAATGAGAGCAGGCAAAGGAATACACGGTAGATGTAATGTTCTGGTGAAGAAGGTGTCTTCGGACTTCAGTGGTGACGGAGGAAATGGAGATGACACGATGAGATGATAGCAGAACAGGGACAGAAGTTGTGCAAGGAGCAGAGACAGAAGAAGCAACGGGTCAGCAGTGTGGTGTAGACGATGATGGTAGAAATGAGAGAATTAGAGAAGGTGAAAGTAGAGGAACAGGAACCGCGAACAGACAGGTCACGGATGACGAAGGAAGAGTCAACGTTAGCGATGGTGGGAGGTCTGGTTCAAGAGGGGTGTCAGTGCAGTAAAAGACGGTGGTGACCCGGTGCCCAGAGCAGCTCAGGAGAGCCTGTCTTGGCCCAGCGGTTATCATCTAGTCCACGACTATCCACGCTGCTTCTTGGGTCAACCTGACGGGAAGGGGAAGAATCTTGGCGCGATCGGCTGTAGTCTCATCGACGCCGAGTGGCTCGCGGGCCTCAGGCAGTCTTGTGCACGCTATTTTAATCCAGCATTTCTCACATAACCTACAGTGCCGGCGAGGGCAGAGACCATAAGGCAGGCGGGTGCACCAGGAGTGCCGCAATGGGAGCGGCAAAGGCAGACTGCGGGCAAACGGCTCGCGTAGGCAGATGTGGCAAATAAGCGGTGGACCCGGAGCCGGCGGGAGCGGCGAGTGGTTGGCTCGGAGCCGGCCGGGGGCGGCGGCTGTGTCCGGGGAAGTGCGGTGGGCCCGGAGTCGCAGAGGGAAGCGGGTGTGTGTGAGAAAGTGCGGTAGGTCCGGAGTCGCCGAGGGCAGCGGGTGTGTCCGGAAAAGTGCGGTGAGCCCGCCTGGAGTCGGCCGGAGATGGCCTGTGTGTCCGGGAAAGTGCGGTGGGTCCGGAGCTCGTCAAGGGCAGCGGGTGTGTCTGGAGAAGTGTGGTGAGCCCGGAGACGGACGGGGGCGCCGGGTGTATCCGGGGAAGTGCGGTTGGTTCGGAACCCGCCGAGGGCAGCGGGTGTGTTTGGGAAAGTGCGGTGGGCCCGGAGCCGGCCGGGAGCCACGGGTGTGTGCGGGGAAGTGCTGTGAGCCTGGGGTCGGTGGGTGGGGCTAGTTCGTGGTGCGGTGTGTGGGGTGGCCGGACCGGCGGGGGCGGGCGTGCGTACCCGCGCCGTGACTCACGCGGCGCGCGGCGCTCGCCTTATGGTGCGGGGGCGAGGCATAAATCTTTATTGAAATATCGCGGGGCGCCCCAGGGCGCGGCGCGGCGCCCACATTGCGTGGCGGCCGCGCGTGCACCGAGGGCGTCGGGGCGGGGGCGGCGATGGCTTGGGTCGCCAGAAGGTGGAACCAAGGGCGGGGGAGGGAGGGCGCGCCTGAGTAAGCTGAGACGAAGGGGCCTCGCCTAGCTGGAAAGTCACGCCACGACGATCCAGGGATGGAGAAAGAGGGAACGGACGCTCTACTGCTTGCGTGGATCATGAGCCATTTTGGGGTGCAGAAATCAGGGGGCGAAATCCGCTTTACGCAATAAAAAATTGTATTTTTAAAAGTGAGACTTAAAGTGTCAAGATCTTAGATAGAAAACTGAAGACAAACTGCATTTGAAATTTGAAAGTTTTATTGCAATTGTCATTCTTGATCATACTAAAATATGTCTTTGCTGCAAACAAGAAAGTAAGGAAATGTAAAAGGTGACTCATAGTAGAAATGGTAAATGTTACAAATGTATCAATTCGATTTGCACAGTTTACATGCCCTTATTTGTAATGCCAATACTCTATAAATATATTTTTTACACATTCTTTTTTTCGGTTTTTGAAATATTTCTGAGTTATTTAAGGCACTTTAAAATAATTTTAATTTATATTGTTGTTTAAACTGTAATATTGCACGATCTACCAGGTTTGTGCATTCTGGCATTGAAAGAAAATATTATTTTTGTATTCCCACCTACTTTAATGCAAGTATCCGTTTCACAGCGATTAGAATTCAAATTATTTTCCATCAAATATATCAATTATACGATGTACCTGCATTCATTTTTTGATCCATTTTATGTAGCGGTACAAGACTGTTAAATTTGAAAAAATATTTTTTAGATTTAAGTAAGAAAAAATTAGGAACAAGTAATGTAGTGCACTGTCTGCAACATGACTAAATTACAATCAATACAAGTCTGAATGATATTTCACAGTTCTTCAAAGATAACTTTCACTTTGAGCAAAACATAATTGTTCAATTCTTCTCGAAAAGTGATTCGCAAAATTGCAAAATGAATAATTGTAACTCCACCACTTACATTACGGATTTCGAGTAGTATACGTCAATGCCGGCTCATGTGTACGCATCTGAGTAGATTCTGGGAAGCAAACGGTTTTCGGCAACACGATTATCGGAGGAGAGGGCAGAGGTTGAGGCAAAGGTAGGGGTCAGGGCAGGGGCGAGGACAGAGACGACGGCGGAGGCGGGAGTGAAGGTGAGAGTGCGAGCGAAGGTGGACGAGAGGGCGGAGGCGGGAGTGGGAGCAAGGGTGGAGGCGAGTATGGGTACAAGGGTGGAGGCGACAGTGGGAGCGAGGGTGGAGGCGAGAGTGAGAGCAAGGTTGGTGGCGAGAGTGGGAGTGAGAGTGGAGGCAAGGGCGGAGGCGGGAGTGGAGGCGAGTGTGGGAGCGAGTATGGAAGGGAGAGTGGAGGCGAGGGCGGAGGCGGGAGTGCAGTCGAGAGTGGGACCGAGGATGGAGGCGAGAGTGGGAGCGAGTGTGGGAGCGAGTGCGAAGGCGAGTGCGTAGGCGGGTGTGGAGACGAGAGTGGGAGCGAGTGAGGCAGCGAGAGTGCGTAGGCGGGCGGGAGGCAGGTCGGAGGCGAGGGCGCAGCGTGCGCCTCTCCGGGCGAAAGCCGAGCGGTGAACCGGGGGAGGCGGAAGAACGCGTGTTCAGCCCCGGGGGCGTCCGGGCGCGCAATTACGCTTTCACGACACAATTAGCGGAACGCGCCGGCGCCGGCCGTCGCCGATGCATCATTCAGGTGCGATGACGCACAGCGCGGCGCTGAGCAGTCGCTCTGCCTCCCCCCCGCCCCCGCCCCCCTTCGCCCCGTGGACGCGCGGGTGCTCGGCGGCCAAACCCCGGCAGATCCCGGCGCCGTGGCCTGCCCTGCCCGAACGCGCTCTTCATTACATTAGCTCGCTCGCCGACTTGCAGGTGCACGTCGGCGCAATAATTCATCGCGCGTTGAGGGTGCGATGGCGGATCAAAGGGAGAATGAGCGTGGCATGATTTCTGTTGTTTCCTCGTTTTTTGGTGAACGGTCTTCAAATGAAATAAAAGGTCCATAATGTTTAAGAATTTTCTGGGTGATCGTATCAAATGCGAATTACCTGCTTCAGTTTATTGCTGGAATTTAGCGATCTCGTTTTATTCCGTACTAGCAAAATACCCGGCGTTACCCGGGATTTCTTCATATTCAATCCTTGGGAATGAGGGAAAAGATCAATTTTATATAAACCACGTTGTTTAATATTATAAATTTTAACGTAATTGCTTCGTTTTAATAAAATACTATAATTTCCTTTCATTTTATTTTACAACACATTGCTGTTAGATGAAATTTTTCTAATCTTATGCACCGCTACTGACCTCTAGCGAATAAATTAGGTACCAATTTTGCAGCAGTACTACTGAGCTCTGGCGGAATATATTATTCTCTAAGCGAGAGACGAAACATGGCCGCGGTCCTTCTACAAACGTATTATTTAAATTATTTATTTTCCACATTTGGGTTGGATTAGTCTTTACCAAACTTTGCAAGGATACTGCGACAATCCTGAACAATAGCCTGTAAAAATTTCATATCTATTCATACTCTACATTTTGTGGTATCCATGTCGGTTACACGTCGTTGAATTCACTATTATTAGTATAGATAGCTTTAGCTTTATCTAATATAGAACTCCTTGGCTCGTAGTTTTTTGGATCACTTTTGAAGCACTCATATAACAAAACAAAATAGATTGCGCTAGCATTGATATATTCTACGATTAGGAAGGTAAATGTTTACGTCAATGATCACTAAGTTTTCAAGTTACCAAACCTACACTTTCTTAGTTATTATATTTCACAAGAACTAATTGGCAGTCCGTTTGTAAGATTAAGTTAAATCCCTTTGCAAGATTCTGAAAACAATTTATTGAGTTCACACAATTATTTCTGTTACATTTCGTCGTTTATCAAAATGTTCATGACCGTGAACACAATTTTTTTGGAGGGGTTAAAAATTCAATACTAAGGAGATCACTTTAAAATGTTTACTGTGCGCATTATGACAAACAATATTTAAATTCACTTATGTTTTCAAAATATTTTCTTCACAATTTAAATTCACAATTTTTAAAGACTCATTCCCCCAAACAAACATGGTGTTCCTACTGGAATCCGTTGAAGATCACCGACGTGCTGATGCTATTGTGTCACCATGGAATCATTACGCAGGGGCCGCCGATCTGTCCACAATTCCATCATCTACCTGCCAGACCTCATGTAGGGGCCACGCATGATGGATCGCTGCAAGCACGTCCGCGTCCAGCACGGCCGCTCTCTCGCGCTCTCTCTCGCTCTGTAAAGCGATAGCCTCGATGTCTGCGGTGAATAACAAGCAGATCTCCCAGTAAATAAACGATCGTAAGCACTGTGGTTTGATACCATCAAATATCAACAGCCCTCCGTGGAAGTTGAACACTTTTCCCATGAGGCGAAGCGAGTAAATTCGTTCTAACACATGTTCTGTTTTTACATTTCGTTTAATGTTCATATTTTGACTACATTCACATTATCAACACCACATTATACGACGTATACACTTTGAAATACAGCATTCCTCATACTTGAAAACAGGGTAAGGTAAGATAAAAATATATGAGTCCACATGGAGATACAACTCACGCTGAAGATTATTAGAGGAAGTGGGGTATTATGGAATAGTCGGGTAATATGGAATACCGAGCGTGTTCTTTTGTCAAGTGGAAGAGTGATAAACTACTTCAAAATGGCTGTATCAAGCTAGGCAGTCAGTATCACCAGCTTACCATGTGCATCACGCCCGCTACTGAACAAAATTCGTTTTTCGGTTTCCAGAAATTTAGACAAGTACGTTTTAAAAAGCCAATACTTTGTTTTGTGGCTTATAATTGGAAACTAAGAGCAATGTACACCACGGGAGTTGTTTTTTATTACTTTATGATCATTTTATGGCTTGCAGTTATTCACGGTTAGGCTAAACGCCATCGACTTCAAAATGGCATGTCAAGGTATAAGGAATAATATGTCTTTACACTCCAGTGTATCATCTGAGTTGGAGTTCATACCATCTCGTCCTGAACATAGACGGAGAGGTTTGGTTGAAATGTTTGTCTTGTTCCGTGTGGGCCCACCTTGACTCCTCTGGAGAAGAGCAGGAAGATTACATGTGCGAATTTGGCGAGTAAACTATTAAACAAACCATTAAAACATAAAAATAAACCATTACAATATCAAATCATTAAACATTGAATGAATAAATTCGATAGAAAACTTTAAATCCCAAGAAAAATCGTTTCTGCTGCATAACTGTTTCTATACAATTTGAGACTATATCGATCATCAAATGGAAGGCGACGCTAATTTTTAAGAATGATATTTAATGTATTATTTACCATTTGAACTGTTTAATTCTAAACAACTTGTAACAAGTATTGTACCGCAGCTTCCGGGTCAATGATCCCCATCTCGATCAGGTTTATCGTCCAGGTTCCCTGATGCTTTGAGCAAATGCTGAAATGGCCCCTTGTTTTACTTCTGGACATAAATGTAACTTCATTATCGTTCACGTCTTCTATAATTCTGTGGGAAATATAGTTATTCAAATTATCGTTCTCCATGTCGCGGCTGCAAGTATTATTCCTTCACGAAGGACATGATTAGGGATAAGAGCCCAATTTTATAGCTGATTTACACTTGAAATTAGGTTTTATTACATCGGAGAGAATATTTTGTTAACAATCATTGCAAAAAACGCTCATTTCTTGTATATTAAAAATTCAACAAGAATATGGCTTAATGTAGAAATCACAGAATTACGAAAACGTGTACAGAATTCACTTCTCCCCATAGTACCTCACACTCAGTTTTTAACTGTTTTTGACGTATAATAAATAAACAAAAACGTATGAAATTTGTATATTTATATTGTCGAATTATCATTACATAGCATTTTAAAAACTTTAGCTATTTTTTTGTCATTTTGAAACCCTTATTCCATCTCATCCTTCAAATGCAACATTAAAAACAAAATAAAATTATTTCTATTGACAAAGTTCGTTTCTTAATTTTCAAAGCAAATATTTAATTGAAAGTAGTTGAAGTTTAGGAACATTTCATATTTCAGGTGCTCATTACAAAGTAATGTTAATAAATTAAAACGGTGTTCTATATTACCGAACTTCCCCATCAATGGTGGGAGTTGTAAAATGCGTCTGCTTTACAGTACGGAAATATATCTAATGGCCCTCCAATAAACAATAAAATAATATAATAAGTAGTAAATACCTTAATTTTTTTTCTTGGTAGTAATCTTCTGCCTGATTAAACAAGTAGTGGAATCGTGGGGATCAGTCTTCTTTGTCATTACTTTTTTTTCGTGATCTTAGCAATCTCGCAGACGCATTCTGCACAATTTTCAACTATTTCAGTCTACGTGCGTTCAACAAATGATAAACTTCTTTTTAAGTACGCATGAAAACTTCTACAAACTTTCATGACTACAATTGCAAAGCGCGTTTCGTTGATCTGTGAAATGCATATCAATCCAAACCACATTAGAGATAGTTGTAATTGCGTGGATATGTCTAATTGTCTTTACAATTTTCTACAATCTCCACCAACACCTCCAAAGTTAGTGGTTACATCTCCTAAAGCAGCAACGGGAGCAACGAAATACCATATAATCGGTGCCTCATTTCCGAAGCTGGGTCGGAAATTGCCCGCGCTGTAGTGGAGCGGAAGTGGAACATGTTGACGCACAAGGCAGAAAGCGCAACACAAGCGCGAGACCTCTTCCACGAAATGCTGCCTCCCTGCCCCCACCCCCACCCCCACTACAGCTCCCGGCGCCCGCTCAAGTCCCCTCCTCAGCTCCCACTCCATCCTCGCCCTCGCCGCTTCAGCCCCAGCGCCCGCCCCGGCCCCTGTCCCAGCCACTGTCCGACCCAACCCCCGACCTCGCTCCTGTCCCCGCCCCAGCCTCCGACCCAACCCCCGACCTCGCTGCTGCACCCGCCCCAATCCCCGATCTCGCTCCTGTCCCCGCCCCAACCCTTGACCTCACTCCTGTCCCCGCCCCAGTTGCGCTTCCTCCCCACCCGCATCCCCGCCACAACTCCTGCCCCATCGTCAGCCTCAACCCCAGCCCCTGACCCTTACTCGACCCCCGACCCAACGCCAGACCTCTCTCGAGCCTGCCCCCAGCCCCGCCTAAGCCCGGATCCAGCACCCTCCGCCACCACCTCCGATCCGGCCATCGCCCTGATCACAGCCCCAGCCCCTGCCAAAGTCTCAACCCCCGCTCGGGCAACGCCCACTGTGAACCCGCCCAGCCCCCACCCCGCTCGTTTCTCCTTCCCGGCCTCCACACCGACCCTCTGCACATCCCGAATTTCCTCCTGGCGGCCCACAGCCGCGTCCTCCCTCCCAAGCAGCGCGCTCGCCGCCTCAGAGCTGCCAACTCCACGCCGCTGTGTCTGCTGCAAGCGCTGTCCCATTATCGGATATCAACCTGCTCAAACTAATAATGACGTCAAGTGTTGACGTAATCCTCAAGTTTCCACAGAACGGATTTGTGAAACAAATATGCCCCTGTTTTCTTAACAAAATAGGTCACCGTGACTAACCAGTAGACGCGAAACTTATATAATTTACGCAAAAACAGTGCCATCATTTTTAGTTATAATATGTATCTATGTTTCGAATTTTGGGTTCATTGTAATATAATTTCCAAATAGTTAAGATGTATATTATATATAATAATATACAATTTTTTAAGAAAAAATTTGCACTTTTTGCAATCTCTTTACTTGCATTAGAGAAATCAGGAAAAGCCAATTGACCGAAACAGCCAAACAGTCTGCTTAAATGAGAGCTGACAGTGCTGCTGGAAAGATACTGGCCAAAGATAGTAAATAGTCCACCTTTTTGACATAACATTATTCCCAGTTTCCGAGGTCAGGTGTTCAACTTTTAAACAGTCTGAAATCGCATTTTTTTGCTACACGACCAAGTGACGCTATGGATTTCCTCCACTCAGCGCCTCGTAACAAGTCGTTAGCCGCTCCAGCAAGAGCATGAGTTCGCTTGAAGTTAGTGTAGCGCTCCTCTGACTTAATGGAGGCGTCACGCCTCGCGGAGACTCAACCAAGCGCCTGCTACGCCTACATCCAAGACCCTCCCTGATGCTGGGAGGAGTATGAGGCAGTCCACGGTCGATACCAAGTGTTCCTTCCGACTTTTGCCAGTGCATCTTATCGAATCGAGTAAAGAGAAAAGAGAACATGAGTTTTTATAAAATGAAACAAAAGGAAATTCTTTTTAGCCCAGAAATGAACAAGAAAATATGTAATCTTTGAATCGACATGAATTGAGAACGAAAGTAAGCGAAGTAAATAAAAATAATAAACGTGCAGAATTATGAAAAATTACGTTTTCACACACAATGATTTCCCATGGATGATAAAATACAGTGAGGGAAGACGAATACGAGATGTAATAATCTAGAAAACAATGTACCTGAATATTGTGCAAATTAAACGTACATTCTTACTCATAAAACACTATTTCGTTGATATTAACTAATGGATAGATTTTTCTTGATTTCTTGATTAGTCTAAAACTATTTTCTTCTAATTGCTCATTACGGTAAAGTCAAGTAACGAAAATATTTTATGATTTGGAAGAGAATCTTGAGATAATGTA